>WYDI02012722.1:0-20042 GCA_009867235.2 Psittacus erithacus | reverse complement strand
AGACTGGATATAAGGAGGAAGTTCTTTACTGTAAGGGTGGTGAGGCACTGGAATGGGTTGCCCAAGGAAGTTGTGAACGCTCCATCGCTGGTGGTGTTCGAGGCCAGGCTGAACAGAGCCTTGGGTGACATGATTTAGTGTGAGGTGTACCTGCCCATTAAAGGGAGGCTGGAACTAAATGAGCTTAAGCTCCTTCCAGCCCTAACTAGTCTACGATTCTGTGATTCTATGAATGCATGCTTAGGTGTGCTGTCAGATGGACATACAAATGGGAGCAACAAGAGAAATCTCTTGAATCTTAAAGACCTCTAGATTGTGCTTCCCTTTAAGAGGACTGGAAAATTGTTCAGTTTTTTTCAAATAGATACCTCCTTCTCTTCTTAGAGCTCCACTCCCCTACCTCCATGTAGCTTGCAGAGCCAGACAAGCGCACCCTTACTTAGTATCACTGATACAGAAATTATAGGGTGGAGTTGTGCTTTATGCATAGGGTAAAACAAGATAATACAAGAGATCTGGCCTGAATTTTAAAAATTCCTGATTTGATAAGTATATGAGCAAAGCCATTTATCTGCTTTGAGCATCCTATTTATTCTCCTAGACTGTGTGACATTAAATTGGCAAAAATTACATACTGAATTTTGGAATTGATGTTGCTTACCTTTTGAGCTAATTCATACAAATTTATGTTTGGGATTGATAAACCAGTAAACAGTTTAATTTTTATTGTCATAGTTTTACATAGGAGACAGCATTGATCTGACATAAAAATCTCTTAAAAAAGAAAAATTAGAAATACAGCATGAGGCTGAAATTTAGGTAATATCTGTTGCATTTACTGCAGACAAAATTAATTTTGGTCATTTTTTTGCATGCATGTATACTGCAACAATAAAATCAGAAATGCTAAAGGAGTTTTATGGTAGTAACCCAAAATAGTGGAATTCCTGTGAATCACAGCTGAGCATCACTAAGTATTGTTCAAACACCAAACTCAAGGGAATGTTTCAATCAGTTTTCCAGATTGCCATGACATTTCTTAGCAAAGCCCTGAGGTATATCCCAGCAGTTTCAGTGCAGTTTAGTTTTCTTCAGAAAATATTCTGACATTAATATATGCTGTGTGACAGACTGTGTCTTCTCTAGAGAAGAATTTTAAAAGATATGTTCGGGTAGATTTTTTCTCATAGGCCACCTCTCTCCCTTTTTTATAAAGGGGATATTTCAAATCTGAAATGAAGACAGGAAGGCATAATGTTTTAATGTAATTTCTCAATATTACAATCCAGACTGTTGGGGGATGGGTGAATTAACTGTTCTTTTAGTAAAGGGTTTAAAATACACCACTGATACGCCACAAATTCAGTTGCACCATATATTTAATTGCATGGTGACCACAGAAAAATTAAAATACTAACTACTAAGCATATTAACTATATTTAAAGTACTCTTTCCATTCCTTGATTAACAAAAAAATAAAAGAATCAAATCAAATCAAGTTTTTATGCACATTTCAGAATCATAATGCTGGTCCATAATGAACACAAATGAAAAAACACTCCAGAATTCCAGAAGTTTGGGTACACTTGAACAGCAATATTAAACTATATATGTATTTATATTATAGACATACAGTGTTATTTAAGACAGCATACACAGAAACAGTTTTTCTTAGCAATACAACATATCCAGATGTAAATTCAAATCTGAATGAAACATATGCATTTAATTGCCTGCTATTATGTAATGGCAGTATGAAATTGCAGCATAGAATCATAGAATAAAGACGTGTATTTAAAAAAGCACCTCACAGCATTCTGGAGCTACAAGTTTTCCACGTTTTCCTGGCAGTGTGACATTAAACTACAAAATTTTGTCAAAAAAAAAATCTAAAGAAAGTTTGAATTATTTTTAAAAGTCATTATCACTAGTTAGTTACCACTAGAAGATACTTCTTGAAATTCTGAAGTTGAAATTATATTTGACATGAAGTAGAGCAGAAAGTGAGATTTCCAGGGCAAAGTTTTTCTCCCACTTTAAAATAATCCATTTATGTGTATGTGATTAATTTTCCCAAATAGAAACTATCCAAATCTTAGTCTTTCCAGTGGCAATTCATCTGTGGACTATTCAAACCCCTGGACATTAGATAATAGATATAAATAGGCGCCTTCTAGGCACCTTCAAAGGATGGTTCATTTCATCCACTTTAAATACTTTTTCAGCATAAGATGATTCATATCCTGAATATATATGTGTTTGTCTGTTAAATACAGAAGTGGCCTAATGAACTAGCTTACTCAGACACAGAACTTCACTGTTAGAAGTTTAAAGTCTAATTAAGAAAGTCTGTGATTTATTGTCATAAAAGGAGAGTTATCTTCTTCAGGCAGTACCTACAGGAAGAGCTTAAAGTATTAATACCTTTGTGCCAACAAGAACAAAATAGGAGAAACTCATACAATATTTCCTATTTCCTTCTCACAGCAAATCCTCCCTTTTCAATTGCTCCCAGATCTTTGAGCAGCATGAATCAAAACGCCCAAGTCAAATTACAACACAGCATTCATATTTAATGTTTTTATTAACAATTCCATAATATAAAATGCATTGACACAAGAATGTGCTTCCATCAACATAAGTGTGCATATATAAGTACAGATGTGCTTATAAATGTGCTTATAATTATAGATGTGCTTGTACACAATTATCCTCTTTCCCTATATACTTTATTTCAACGTATTTGTTTTCTCAGGAATCTCATTATATATAGTGGGTTTTTTTCAATAGGCTCATCTAAACTGTAATCACAGTGAGAATTTCAGCTTTTATTTACCCCGTCTTTTAAAGATTAAAAAAATAAAAGCCATGAATTTTTTTAAGAAAAATTAAGGTGTTAGTGCCTTTCAAGAAACCTGAAAAATACGGCTTAGCCTGAGCTCATGTTTGCTGCAGAATTCACATAATTTTCAGTCCCACGTTACTCCACAAAGCTAAAAGCTTATCCACGTCTGCTACTTCTCTTCAATGCCCATATTATAAAGCTTGGGCTAATTATCCAATCAGATAGGGTGTAAACTAGATTACTACAGAGCTAATAGTTTTCTTACACTTTCTATCAATCTTTCTTGCTTATCCAGAAGAACAATTATATACTTCTCACATCCTTTCTCCTTTGTGAAAGATCCACAGTACCTTATATTCCTGCAAATCTAAAAGCCATGTTTTGTTCCTACAGGTAGGAAAGCCAAATGAAGCTTCTGATGGAGGCTCAGTAATTTCAGAATGCTTTTTCACTGTAGATACTTGCAAGCAAATTATATTGACACAGTGGCATCATTTACTATTAAAGAGAGACTCCAGAATAGCTGGAGCAGTAATTTTGAGGGATATGCTTTGCCACGTTAACATTTTAAGGAGTTTTAAATGGGACATCCAGTCAGAGGTATTCAGCATCTAGATGAGGAACTATTGCACTATTTGTGCAAAATAGAACAAGGGAATCATATATCAGCGCAATTCCCTGTGAGGGATATCTTGTTTTTATGCTATCATAACACTTTTAGAGGAATATATCATCAGTATGCTTTGTCTCATTTTCACACCCTCCTAGAGAAAACCGATAACATTCAGAACTGAACTTCCTCTCCTTCTCTCATTCTTTTTTCTACTTTCTTTTCAATGTTACAAATGCAGTTCTCCATTTTTTCTTATCACCTCACTGTATTTATATTTACTTTCTTTTATGATACCTGTCTCTATTCCCTTAACATTAAATTTTTATGCTTCTCTAGCTCTTTCCACTTGTACTAGAAGAGCACTATGCAGTCACTCCCATATTTGAAAGAAAAAAACCCAAACCCAACAAAAATCTAAAAGTTCAAACCATCTTCTTTCACCTAGTCTCAAAACCTTTCACCTTAAAGTAACTAAGACACGCTATTTTGAAGAAATTTTGCTATCTGGAAATCCATGTATCTTTATATTTCTTTGAAAGAGCTCTTACTAAGATATTTCTCAGAGAAAAATTAAAACCACTATGTCTTTATCCTGAAATCTAGCTTCAACAAGCAACTCTTTTCTTAAAAGTCTCCTGTCCTTCAGCTACTCTGATCAGTCATCATTTCTTTCTCACCTCTCTAACTAGTCTCTTCCTGGATTTTGTTATTTAATATTTTTTTCATCCCACATTTCTTTCAGTGCATTTATTCAATCCATAAATGTATTCGAAACTGCCATTTATATGCTGCTATGCTGAAAATGTGTCTTGGTAAGCTGGAACAGCTTCTTTTCAAAATAATAGAACTTTTCTTTCTGATGTTTCCTTGTAGACAGCTAGTCATAATGTAAATTGAGCATAATGAGCAATATTTTGAACAACTCAACCCTCATTAATGTCATTCATTTCTTGTGCCATGAGTAACATCTTTACTTTTGTCTTCAATTTATTTGTTAATACCAAATCTGTATATCTGTATTCCAGCTAATCTCTCTCTAAGACATTTGCTCGTCAAAATAAGCATCCATCCTCTTTCACCTGTTCAAATTAATGTGCACACATCCAACTATAAACTTCTAGGGACTTTCTGCTCTGTGGAAAGCATTAGGGCCTAGCCCACTTCTGGAATTCTAGGAATTCTTATAATAAAAATAAGACCACAAATCAGCAACATAATTCCTAGTTCACTGCTGCTAACCTAGATCTACATGTGTAGAAAGAATGCTGGACTTAAACATCTAAAAAATACAGGTGGAAAAAGGAAGAGATTTATTTACCTTTTCCATGGGTAACATCCACAGTCCATGTACAATTCAATGAATTTGGATACAGATCAGGATAACCAGGGGATAAAATTGTTCCACTAGGTCCTCTAACATCTCCACCACATAAAGCTAGAAATAACAAAGAAAATAATAATAATTAAAAAAAAATATAAAACTTATAGATGAGATAAAATACAAAAAACCCAACATTTTTTAAACTTCTGTCTTTAAAACTACTTAAAAATAGTTGGTCAAAATATTTGCAATTGCACATATAACTACAGCCTGCATTCACACAATATGAAAAGACATATAGTCAATGAATAAGTAACATGTTTTAATAGATGCTAAGAAAATTAAAAGCAATTTCCGTAGCTCTGTTTTCACATTTTCTTAAGACTCTGTGAATGTCAAAAGTTCAGCAGGAAGATGAAGGCAGAAGAAGATAGGGAGCCAAACAGCCTCCAGAAGCTAAGGCTGGAGAGCTAAAATAGCGTAGAATGGATCTCCTACTGAAGAATTACTGGCTGAAAATATTGCAGGGAACCGTGACATGCTTTCTTATATCTAATTACTGGATATGCAGCCATATCTATAATGGAAATGATAATGGTAATTGCAAACATATGTCTTTCTGTAGTATCAAGAGTGATTTTGTAAAAGTAATCAGTAATTGATCATTATAAAACTAGAATTACAGCTTGAATTAATACCAAATACAAGAATTAAATCATTACAATATTGGCATAAATATCGTCACAATTCACCACTGCATTTTAATGGTGAATTTTCCATTCCAGAACTTTTGAAATACTAAATTGAGTAATTTTTAGTGAAGAAGAGGCTCTTACACTTTAGAATTATCTTTTATCAATAATATTGATTAAAACTCAGTACCAAGCAAAGTTTGCATCAGAGTTCTCTGAATATGTAGCATGACCAGCAGGTCAAAGGAGGTGATCCTGCCCCTCTACTCTCATGAAACCTCACCTGGAGTATTGTGTACAGTTCTCGTGTCCTCAACAGAAAAAGGATGTGGAACTGTTGGAACAAGTCCAGAGGAGGGCCACGAGAATGATCAGGGGGCTGGAGCACCTCCCATATGAAGACAGGCTGAGAAAGTTGGGGCTGTTGAGCCTGGAGTAGAGAAGGCTGCGTGGTGACCTCATAGCAGCCTTCCAGTATATGAAGGGGGGCTATAGGGATTCTGAGGAGGGACATTTCATTAGGGAATGTAGTGATAGGACAAGGGGTAACGGGTTAAAACCTAACCAGGGGAATTTTAGACTGGACATAAGGAGGAAGTTCTTTACTGTAAGGGTGGTGAGGCACTGGAATGGGTTGCCCAAGGAAGTTGTGAAGGCTCTGTTGCTGGCGGTGTTCAAGGACAGGTTGGACAGAGCCTTGGGTGACATGATTTAGTGTGAGGTATCTCTGCCCATGGCAGGGGGTTGGAACTAGATGAGATCTTAAGGTCCTTTCCAACCCTAACTATTCTATGATTCTATGGATATAGATTATCTCAGAAGGGCATATATTTACTCTTCTTTTTCTTAGCCTAACTACATTCATTATTAAAATTACTTTGTAGAAATAGATGATCTTTAAGGTCCCTTCCAACCCCTGACCAAATATTCCAGGATACAAAAAACCCAGTAAACTATAGTTACATGAAACTTAATGCAAATAATAGATACTGTTTTAGGAAGCTTGATTGCAGTTCTTCCCATTAACAGCTCTTCCAAAGTAATTAACACAAACTCTCTCTTCTGAGCCTTAAGTTATCAAGTTCTCAACCCGCATCCTTTAAGAATTTTCACTGGTGTCAACTGTAGTTTCTCTGAGCCTGCACCCTAACCTCAGCCAATATTCAGCACTCCATAAAGTTTTCTCTTTATCACGTGCTGAAGCTGCAGAAGGATAGTTTAGGAGATAGGCAAGTAGCAGTCACTTGTCTGCAATTCCAGTCGATATAACTGCCAATCCCTATTCTCCTTGTTACATAAGCTGTTGCTCACCTATTACTAGTGTCTGTACTTCCCAGCCTGCTGCTGCACCAGTGAAGGTGCCCCACCTGCACGAGCTGGTTAATCCTGCTCCTAATTCTCTAACATCAGCAGCAGCTACCAACATAGCACTCTACATTATCCCTTGTAAATGTGGGAGAAGTTTGGCTTTTCAGTTTACAGAGTGCTCAAACAACATCTTCAAACTTCTTCAGAAGAAAGGTGTCGTGAGTAATTTGTTAGATCATGTCATTTATTCTAATCTATCTTGATCTATGTTCTACTTATGACAATTTATGCTAAAGGTAAATCATGAAAGTGGTACCTGTCATTGCTTTTGCTACCAGTGCTATTTATTTGACAGTGGAAATGTTGATCACTCGTGGTTTTCTGCTTGTAGAAGTACATTCAAAACTGATGTGAGGACAAGCCATACAGTGAATTGAGAGAATATCCAGAATACACCTTCTGTCTTACCCTGTACCTAAGCAGACATTTGTCTCAAGAAAATATAGGCATTTTTTAGACATTTCAGTAGCACTGTGAAATGTTTTCATAGAAGTCAGTAACTTTTCATAATGAGGTTGCTGCATTGCATGGCATCACTGTCTTTAGGGCACTGAATAAAAAGTATACATTAAATTATAGTTTTCTTATAAAGGAGAAATGGAACTTCATTATATACTAGGATGAAGCTCACCCTATTTTGCCTAGCTAAATTTGTTTGATTGTTCTACTTAACCACATTTATGTTTTAAGCATGTGCATTTGTCTGGTTAGCCTCGTAATTTCTTTGTGTATGTTGTTTTTCCTACCAACTTTCTAATCTTTTTGACATAGTTGTAAACCAAAAATTTGCAGATCCAGTAAAATAGGGCATTCTAGGAATACAGCTGCCCAATCCTGTAACTGTTGCCACAGGGAAATAACCTTCCATCATACTAATTTTCCTCCTTACTTCATTGACAAAGAGCCAATTAAGTTAGTTAATCACTGTCCATTTATCACCTGATCTTGTTATATTTAGATATTCATGAGGGCTATGACAGCATGTTATTGGAGCTTCTGATGGTACTGCCTACTTTGCCCATACCTTAGGTCAGCTCTGGTAAGCAAGAAAATGCAATCAGTTTTTATAATAATGGGAAACAGTCCAAACAAATAATGTATTTTGCAGTGAGTATATGGAAAATCTTTCAGGAATGCATGTGGTGACAAACATCTTTGTTACACCGTCAGGCACTCAGAGTAATTTTATGAAGGCCAGCAGATGGCAAAAAAAGGCATCAAGGGATCAGCATTTTAAAAAACAAAGCCAAGTTGACAGATCTGAAATACAAAATGTGCACTGGCCCTGATAAGATGGCCAAGAGCCCAAGCATATAATATCACTACTAGTATCTGACTCTGTTTCAGAGTGCAAAGGAAAAAAGAAACACATAAAAATAAAACCAGAAAAAGATAAAAGTCCCCACATTTTTCCAGATTCTACAAGAAGCCTTTCTTTCATTTTATCTGATTATACAGAGATGGTGGCTAGGAGAGACTAAAAAGTAGAATGATTACATAAGCAAATAACTAAAGCACTGCCTTGGTGTTCTAATGTGGAAAATGGAATATTGCATTGTTAACACACTAATAAATAATTTCTTTGTTATGCAAGAAGACATGCTTATTTTTCCCCCTCCACTAACATGTTTTCAGAATAATGAGAAACAAAATAACAAAAAAAGAGAACAAAAATAAAGAGAATGATATATAGAAGTAGCTGTATGAAATACAGATAGGTATGTGGATGTATAGTACGAAGTACCTCTACAGCGCTGTGGTGATCAGAAATGACATGACAATTTAAAAAGCATGTTTTAGATAGCTCTAAATTAAGATTAAAATTTAATAGTGGAGTTCAGTGGCTAAGTCAGTTATCTAGGTGAAAAATATTCTTATAATGTTGGGTTAATTACTTACACTTCCTTTTGCTGTAAAAGATTGTAACTGCATTTGTTTTGCTCAGTGATGTATCAGTCATAAAGAATGACAGCAAGAAATCCTAGCTTAGAAAACAGCCCTGTATAGCTGGAAAATAGCTTTTGGCCCAGTTTTAGAACCTTAATTCAGGCTACTCTTATGCGTCTCAGTCGGAGATATGAAATAGAACAGTTGTAATGGAAGCATTTGACTTGTATTATTCATAAAATTTTCAAGTTCTATTTCAGGCCATATTTCATGCTACTATAAAACTGTTATAGAAAATCAATTGCCTGCCTGCCACTATGTCAAACCCTCATGTTTTTTCTTTGTAAGGACTTAGAGCCACTTACTCAGCTGTCATCCTCTTCTCCCCAGGTAGGCAAAGTTGAGATCAAGCCAAGCAGAATTTCTGCTACCTCAGTTACACCGACTATATTCACAGAATTCCTTGAAGGTTTAATTCCCAACTTCTCTGCTTGCTGTTTATTTAAAACATTAATTTGGGCCCTGTATCAATTGAAAATACCAGACTTACTGACATTGGCCCTATGGGATATGTCCATAGGGCTCCTCACCAGTGGGCCATCAGCAGGGGTTCACCAGGGAAGAGGGCAGTCAGAGTCCCAGACTGCCCCAAACCAGATGCTCGTTTGTTAACCATTTCTGGTCCTCCCACCAAGGTGTGAAGGGGTTAAAGGCTGAGTGTGGGGCGGGTCGCTTGTTTTTCTGGGCTTCTAGCTGTTCTTTCCAGGAATTCCACCAGCTTTCCGATGTGATCTGTGGGTTGACCCCTTGCTCAGGGTACCCCTCACAGCAAAGTTTTTCACCAAAGGACGTTCCTTTCTGAACCCCAAGTCTGTCCCAGTCTGCCTCTGGATGGTTCTGGATCCCAGCGGGGTGGCTGGGTTGAACCGGGCTGGGGTTTGTGACTGACTGGCTGGATCATTCTCCGAAGAGCTGTCTGAGGTGGCTGGGCTCTACTGGAGGAGCCATCTCCCACGTTGCTTAGTGTTTGTACCCCCTCTGGTAGCTCAGACAGGCCCTTCACTTCCACAGTGACCAACTCTCCTTGCTTCTGGGCTCCACCACCCAGACCAAGGAGCCACTCAATCCGCTGCTCAAAAACACTCCTGGACGCCAAAACCTACTTGCTTCTTCATCAATGAACAGTATCAAATCTCCCCCCATCATAGAGACTCCACAAATACTCCCCTCACATTTCATTCGATTTATGGTAAAACTCCATTTGTAATTCCCTGAACTCCAGTCCTGACCATGGTTTAGGGGTTCCCACCCTGAGATACGCCTGCCTTTTGGTTTTGGGAGGGTCGCACATTCCCTTCTTCCAGCTTCTCCACCCCTTTGGAACTCCTCTCAGCAGAATCTGCCCAGATATCCCTGTCCCAGTCCTTCGGGTCTGTGCCCACAACACTGGGGTTTGATATTTTTGCTTGTGCCACCATAATTTCAAATTTTTTTGTTCCAATAAACACATTCTCTCTTTCTCTTTTCAATTCCTCTTTCAAACAGTCCATCTCTAACTGCTTCTCCAAATCACTCCTTGCAAAACAGTTCTGTGCCTGTACTGAGCACATGCCCAAGATGTACACGACCTCTACCACCTCCCCCACATCCTCAGCATTGTTCTATGCTCCCCAGAGCCACTCCTCAGTCAAACCACTTCTCCTTTTCCACTGTACACCTTGGGGAGGAGGGCGCATCTGTGCTTCTGTAACAATTCCTCTATGGACGTCCTGCCGAATACACCCACTTACATGCCACAGAACCAGTAAATTGAGGCTAAATGAAATTCATTGTTCAAGCTCAATTTAAATCTCCTTTAACATCAACTGCAGATTTGGGGTGTCACACAAATTCATCACTACTCTGCTGATTCTTAAAGATCATGGCCAATGATCCAAAATGTGCAGTGACTCATCTAAAAGGGAGGGCTCCTGACCTCTAAGAGTTAAAGGGCATGCCCACTACTCCCAGGGAGACCAACACAAAATGGCTTCCCAGGGGCTCCACTGCTGCTCCAGTTGGATCTGAGCTGTGGTCACATACGGTCACATGGGCTCAAGACCAACCTTCCTGCCCCTACACGCACCACCATGTAGGTGGGACAAGAGCTGTGCAGGAAAAACACTCCCAGGCTCTGGTCTGTGGGGGGAAGCGTTTGTAGGCTTCGGTATGAGCAGGTGTACCTGCCACACATTTTCTCTGGAAATGGTCCTTGTAGTACTGCACAAGTTATATTTGCCAATTCATTTGCATGTCTAGGTGTTTTTAATTTAAACAGTAAATGTTTTCCATCTTGATTGAACATTTTTCTTATTGTTTATTGATTTTCTTTGGTAGATAAAGGCCAAGTGGAATGACTATATTTATTTTTAATTCAAATAATGACTAAAAATTATTGTGTATTAACATTGAATTTCATGTTATGCTGAAGGGAATAAAAAGTACTTTACACTTTTAATTAGGTATCTAACTTTTAAATTTATTTTCCTGTCATTTTTAATTGGATTAATACAATATTTCATATATTGGGTAGAATAGGTTTTTTCTCACATATATTCAAAGCTTAAAAGCAAAATTCTGTTTTAAAATTCATGTAGAAAGGGTAGGATAAGACAAAATTTTGTCTTATTTCTTAAGCACTGGGAGGAGGAGGTCACAGT
The DNA here is from genome assembly GCA_009867235.2 of Psittacus erithacus. Classification (NCBI taxonomy): domain Eukaryota; kingdom Metazoa; phylum Chordata; class Aves; order Psittaciformes; family Psittacidae; genus Psittacus; species Psittacus erithacus. The sequence continues at coordinate 8,617 of WYDI02012722.1, read as the reverse complement.
CAAGAATCTCAGGGCTGTCCAGATAGATATGTATGCAATGAGTCATATTTAGATGTTAGCTAAGAATAGTATAAATGAAACACAAGTAGTATTTTCTAAGCAAAATTAATTCTCATTTTCTCAAGTATGACTATTTTTGAAGGCCTGTACATATTCCAATTTGAAAAGAATGGTAGTTATTTATTTGTATATTTGTTTTCCTAGGTAATGTCCCATGTTTATGGTAATGACCAAACCACATCTTCAGATGAACTATTTCAAAATAAATTAATGTACATGGTAGTACCAAACATTTTTCTCTGGTCTGTGTGGATAAAAAAGCTGTTTACCCATGAAGCAAAGAATTAAAAAATAATGGCAGAAGTATAGGCCTTGATCAGTGACACCTCTTTTGAAAAGAAATAAAAAATTATTTCGCCAAGACAACTCTCCAGAAAGTTGCCATACTTTACAACAATAAAGTACTTTTTACAGTATCTTAACAGTCTACAGACTAACTCGTTGAAGACAGACTCATGGTTTGATGAAGATTGGGTTTACTTTTTATTCCTTGAAGAAGTCTTAATATTATGGTTGTATAACTTATTTTAACATACTGGAGTTGTTGTCTTGAAAACTGTAAAACAATTCAAGGACTCTATAAATTCAAGTAGCTTTCACCACAGTGAAAGGATGAGAGGTAATGGATGTAACTAGAAGATGGGAAGTACTCACTAGATGTTCAAAATATATATTGCATGGCCAGACAATGCTCAAGGAATAAATAGAATTTTCCTCCTTGGACATAAAACTCAGTTGTGTAGAATCATGAACAACCTGAGCTAACATGCAGATTAGACCGATTTTGGGGGGTATGGGTTTGAATTAGATGATATTCTGAGGTTCCTTTCAGCTGCAACTGTTTGAAAATATTTTCCATAAATATTTAGAGAAAAGAAATAGATTCTACTATCCTCAAAGGTCAGTGCTCTATTTTTTTTTTCCCCCAGAAATGCTTTGCTACACTTCTCTAAATATAGAACGGTATTTGCTTGTGTGTGTATATATACACAGAGAGAATACATATGCGCACTAAGAAAATAGTGTGCACACCTTATCTGTATAGATATACACAAAAAACCAAAACTAATTACTTTTGAATGAATTACACAGTCTGTCATAATCACCCCCTCAGACCAGAATTTAAGGAAGGAAACAGTTTGCTTGTCCACTTTCATATCATCATTCTCAGTATTGCCTAAATGCTCCTATAGATAATGAAGTGTGAATTCTCTGATGCGCTTTTTTGATGCTTATCTGCGTAATATCCAAACCTCATGAAATAAAATTGTAATCAACACCATCTACTTTTCTAAGAAGTTTATTGAACTGTTTCTAAGAAGTCGAACTCTTTCTAAGAAGTCTAAATTTTTTCTATTTCTATGCACCTCCTCCAAAACACTTAAGAGCTGTCATAATCTGTCTGCACCATTATCATGGTCTGTCTGCATATCGCTACATGATGTAATTATCAAAAAGACTTATAATTATCAAAAAGAACAATCAAGAAAGAACTTTGCTCCTCAGAAACTGACAGGGTAATATACTGAATGAGCAGGAGCAAGGACCAATGAGTTGACTAATGGTACAATGTTTGCACTGGGTTTGGCTAGGATAGAGCTAATTATCTCCCTAGTAACTGGTACAGTTCTGTGTTTTGGCTTTCGTCTGAGAATAATGCTGATAACACACTGATGTTTTAGTTGTTGCATAGTAGCACTTATCCTGATCAAGGACTTTTCAGTCTCATGCTCTGCCAGTGAGGAGGAGCACAAGAAGCTGGGAGGGAGCTGAGACAGGACACCTGACCCAAATTAGCCAAAGGGGTATTCCATATCATAGCATATCATGCCCAGTATATAAACTACATGAAGTGGGGGCAGTTACCTGGAAGGGACTGATTGCTGCTCAGGTCAGGTATCGGTCAGTGGGGGGTGAGCAATTTTATCGTGTATCACTTGTGTTGGTTTTGTCTTGCTTCTCTCTCCCACTCCCCCTTTAAGTTTTATATTCTCCCCCCTTGTCACTTCCCTTATCATCATTATTATTACTAGTAGTAGTACTGTATTGTACTTTAGTTATTAAATTGTTCTTATCTCAACCTGTTGAGTTTATATTCTTCTGATTCTCCTCCCCTTCCTGCCCAGGGGGTAGAGGGGGAAAGGGAGGAAGGGTGAGCGAGCAGCTGCATAGTGCTGAGTCACCAGCTGGGTTTAAACCACAACAAATATACAAACCCATACTTGCAGTTTATGGAAATAAAAGCCCATTTACCAAATGCCCTTTTTTCCCTGGGGATGTAAAGACTCTGAATACTATTTAAAAACATTCCACCAGAGAAGAAATTCAGCAATGAAATTAAAATGAGCTCAACCATGAACTGATTAAATTTACTAGAATAAATGTACTCAATAATACCTTTAGAGCATATTTATTCAATGGACAATTGCCATTTAGCAATGTGCTCTGAAGAAAAAGACATCTCATTTACTTAATGAGTTGCATGCTAGCTCAGCATCTTAAGGAAGGAATTTATCACAATATGTAAGTTTATTTCACATCAGAGCACAGTATGCATAGGAAACGTGTTAATACTATTTAGTTTAGATTGTTACCATCTAGTGACTGTCACCATAAATAACTACATCTTATTTTTATGGCCTATTCAGCAAAATGCAGTCCCCTTGACTGTGAGCTGTGTGGAATCCTACAATTCTTCATTCAAAAACCTGACTGAGAAGCTGAATCCTCTAGAAAATGGGCTTGCTGAATGAGAATGCCATTTTCAGGAAAGCGATTGATTATTTATGCCTCTTTCTACCACCACAAATTTTGAGTTTCATCATATACTGGTATGCTCAACCTACTGAAATATAAACCCAAAGCATTTGCTAACTAAATACCCCTCTAGAACTGAGTACATTATTCCTGATAGCATTTTTATCATTAGAAAACTGTTCACCATGCTTAAAGGAAAAATAAGTATTTTGAGAGGAAAACATCTCAAGCATACAACTTAATAAACATTACAATGCACATTCTTAAAATTGTATATAATCGATATCACCCTAACTAGGAAAGCAGATTAAAATAAACAATTTTCATAGCAAGAGATTACTAAAACTATCAAGTAATTTTTCAAACAGACTTTTTTTAATGATATGATGGAGACCGCAAAATATATGACATCTTACTTGATGCCATTTTTGTCTGGTTTAACAATCGTAAGCTTAATCATCACATATAATGACACCATAATTAATTTCTACAGTGATTCATGGATGTCAAGTTCTGTTAACAACCTACAAACACCGTGATCAACATGAAAACAGGACAAAATGCAGCTTTTGGGTCAGCTATAAATAAACCACATCTCATGTTTCATATGTCAGCATGCCTGTGTCCATAGATGGATACCCAGCCACAAGTATTTGCGGCTTGCAATCAGTGTTTTACAAGAAGATATACATTAACCTTGCATACTGTTAGCTAATTGACAATCATTTAGGTCATGGTAACATACATTCAGATAGACGTATCTTCAATAATCTCTTGATTTAAAGACATATATTATTTTCTACTTTATTAATATCTCATCACACAGGGATATTAGATTTATTCCCTCTACTTTTTTTCTTTTTCCTGCAATAAAGGTATTACAAGCTTCAACGTTTCTTTCTGACTAATAATAATTTAGCAAAATGTGTATATTTTAAGGCACTTTGTATTAATCCATTCGTCCTTACCATCACAAGATGGGAGTGGGTGACTCCACCAGTGATTTTTTTCACATAGCAAAGGCTCCTCATGACTCAGCCTATAGCCTGGATTACAACTAAATGACACAGTGGAACCTATAGAGAAATCATGTCCGTAACGACGTCCATGCACTGGTATGCCAGGATCCAAGCAAGAGTAAGTATTAACCGTTACACCTAGATTTAAAAAACAATGACAAATAAAAAAAGTCAAATAAAGTTACAGATTTTTTTTTAATGATTATTAAGTAATTCACTGTGCTGTGAGTGGGGGGGCAAAGGCTTCATTATGACACATTTTCAGTGAATTAACCTTGCACTCTTTCTCTGTGTCATCATTATAAGATGTTGTCGATAATAAATTGCATCCTGCCACTGTTGCGGAGAAAAACATCACATAATTTACAGGATACTTAGTTTGATCCTACCTCAGTAACATTAAGTGATTTTGTCCCTGATGCTGATGTCAAAGACTTTGATGATCACACAAGATTCTGATTTCCAGCTTTTATTTTTTTCCTGATCAAACTTTGTTATCCTAGCTAAACTGCTTTCTCTTTCTAATGAAATTTATCCTTGAAATATTTACATTGATCAATTATTTACATTAAAAAAATTCTCATATCCAATGTTTTTTGAAATATGAGATAGCGAGAAGATAAAGGAATAGGAGAAAAGAGAGTAAAGGGGAGTTGACTTGATAAGAAGAATTTTAATGTGTGCTAAAAAATTAAACATTTCAGATTTTTTTTTCCTAGTGAGTTTAACTTAATTATAAAAGAGTCAGAGAAAAACAAAGAAAGAAACAAGAAACTCTAGGAATATTACTGAAGCTAGCAAATTAGAAGTAGTATTCAGTGTACCAATTCTTATGTGTGTTATTCCTCTTATTTCTACAGAAAAGCCATAAATATCCTTCCTCACATTTAAATTCGGTGTGGAAAGAAATAATTACCATAAAAAATAAGAATGTATAAAAAACTTCAACTTTCAATAGGATATTTTAAAAGAGAAATGCTGAATTGAGGACCATTAATCACTACTATTTTCTAGAAAAGAGAGATCAGAATTGAACTGCCCAGGAAGATAATGAACCAGTGAGAATTAAACAAAAATATATGCAAAACAAATCACATGAAAATGGTGATATGGTCACCAAAAAAAACATAATCTAGCAATACGATAGCTTAATTTTCGTCTCATTAGTGTAAACTACATTTCTCATTACCTTCAGGTAGAGCTTCAGGTACATCAATCAGGACAGTAATTCAGTTACTTGTTTAAATTTTCATAATCTGTCTGATATCGCACAGTTTTACACACACACAAAAATGTATTGTATAAAAGACAAAAATAACAAGACATAAAAGCAACATCCAGAAGAAAGACATTTGCTTCCTATTCCTACCTTCTGATTCTTAAATCATGGATCAGTACAGCAATGACATTAAATTGTTAGTGAAATTACTGGTCATGCCTTTTGCAGTTTAACATCATTAAATCTTTCTCTGTCTGAAAACTAACATGAATTTACTAAGACAACAACTGTGCACCTTTACTTATTTATGACTAGGATAGGCATTGATGGGGAAATGAAATAATACAATTCAGAATGACCTACTTTCATAGTGAATCTTGAATCCATTGTTAGAACGACTGTTGTCAGTTGTAAATAGAAGATAAATGAAATTGCTACTGCTAAACAGGAATTGTGGGACCTGTGTACCATTGTAAGATCCCAGGAGTGGAGATAATAAATTTGGCCCATCATGAACTTCCAAAACATCATAATTGAGTTCTGTCTGAAATCTGGAATTGAGGAAAAACATGGAGACACAAATATAAGGAGTAGTTGAAACAAATTCTGTAAACCCATACAAAGTAAGCCATATTTTTAAACCATGCTTCTTTCCTGATCATATTATTTTAATTATTTCTCTACATATTTATTTTACAATATAAATATAATGGTATTAATTATCCTATAAAATAATACAATAACCAAATTTTAGGCTAGTGCCTTAGAAAGATGAGAAATAATTTTAAACTCCTTGAGCTGTTTTGTACTGCAGGAAACAAAAGCCAGACATATTTTGTTAGGAAAGACTGATATTACTTGCATTTAGTATTTTGTAATAGAAACTGATTTTTCTTTTCGAAAAAATTAAGTAAACGATGTAGAGCATATATTGATGCATTCTTTTATTATAACCTTTCCATTTAGCACAAATATCATCAAGTTACTTTATATTATAGCAGAATCATGATCTGAGTGCCTACTCTTAAAATCATCCAGAAGCAGGGATAGAAGTCCTTAAGTCTGCTCTGAGACTCCAGTGCCTTTGTGCCACTTGAGGCTTAGTCCAAAGTAGTGGGAAAAGTTATAGGAAAAAAAAAAAAATCTATTTAGTAAGCCCTATAAAGCAAAATGGCTATTTAGAGACAGCATATGTGCTGTCTATTTCAAGGAAAAGCTGAGTGTGACAGTGCCGCTCATTATCTCCTTGCTTGTCTTGTTTTAGATGGTATCAGCAATCCCAAACACCTGTTTGGTATTTGTGGCTTCTTTTTTTCTTGTTATGACAGACCTTATATCAGTCATATTGCTTTAATGGACTCTTTGATGGATTATTGAAAAACTGTTTCAGAATTAAGAAGGAGCAATTAACAGCAGGATACTACAAGGAGCCTACAGCTATTCCTAATTCTGTCTCTGATTCACTTAGATGCCTAATTGAGCTTTGTGAAATCCATTCAAGGAACAGCATGACTAATGCCAATGTTCTGTGATACTTTGTATTTCAGTATTTATGTCCCACGAGCATGAGCCTAATGATCTCAAGGAGTCTGGTGAAATCCAAGAAGCCAAATTAAACCTTCAAAACATATTTTCTTCTATTTATGTCCCGCTCCTATGAAATAACACAGAAAAAAAATAAGGAGTTACAGAAATTTAACAGGATAAACCTAGAAGCAGACCTGGTTTTTTTTTTTCTAGTTCTCACATGAACCAACGTTATGTTGCTAAAAAGCTACAAGGCTTTCCAGTACTTGGTTTTTTGCCACTAATCCATACAAAACAGATACAGTCTTGGAAACAGATTATTTAGTCTTGCTCTGCTTTCTTAGTTCCCTTATCAAAAGCATACTTGGGACAGAAAGTGTAAAAAAGGCATTGACCCCACAAATGCAAAGCAACTATTAGGCCAGTCAAGGCATGATAAAATAAAGTTGAGTCTCCAAAATCATAGCAGAAATCCTCTTGTTACTCAAAGACTACATACAATACCACAAACACAAAATAAGGAGATTAGGAAACAAGAAAAAAAAAATAGTCAGTTTTTTAGTGAAATGAGCTGAAGGAAATTTGAAGGGGCGATTATGTACCTGATTATGGCTCAGAAAAGTGATCAATTTACATTTACTTTATAATGCTGATGCTTATATAATTTTTTTCTTGAATACTTTCATCTTGATGCTCAGCTTACCTGTTTACCTGTCACCTGGTTATTCCCTGCTGTGAGAGAACAGTAGGGATCTATAGGAAACTGAATAAAAAATACTTTGTGCTTATGTAAGATTACTCCAGTGTTCTTTCCTACTTAACTAGCCACCTTTCTTGAATTAACCTGGATGACTTTATTGCTATGTTAGGTCTATTCTTATGGTGGACTCACAAAAAAATCATTCAAGCAGAAAGGAGTAAAACAAGTTTTAACACAGGAGATGACACACATTTTTTAATCTTATGTGAACAGATAAAGCTGCTTTAATATTTACAACATGCATCTTAGTTTCTGAGAGACAGCCTATCAACAGTGCAGTGTCAGGATATAAGTAGAATATCCTGCTGCACAGTGTATACTCATTAGTCAAATGTGACTAGTCCTCCAATCAGTAGTTTGCTGATTAAGATCACTAGCATTTAAATACTCATAATTAGGCTTCCTGATAAACACTTCAATACAATGAAGAATAACACCTGCATTTCTCACTTCTATCACTTTAATTCAGCCTGATTTGGCCTGGCACAAGCAATCCAGGAGGTTCCTTGATTGTGTAGAAGACAACTTCCTTCTGCAAGTAATAGAGGAGCCAACAAGGAGAGGTGCCATGCTTGACCTCGTGCTCACCAACAGGGAAGGGCTGGCTGGAAATGTGACGGTCCAGGACAGCCTTGGTTGCAGCTATCATGAAATGGTCGAATTTGAGATCCTCAGGCCAGTGAGAAGAGCGTGCAGCAAGCTCACTGCCCTGGACTTCAAGAGAGCAGACTTTGGCCTCTTCAGGAACCTGCTTTGTAAGGTTCCGTGGGATATAGCCCTAGAGGACAGGGGGGCCCAAGACTGTTGGTTGATATTCAAGGATCACCTACTACAAACTCAGGAGTGTTGCATCCCAACTAGAAGGAATTGCAGCAGGAGGGCCAGCTTGGATGGATAAGGAGCTGCTGAAGAAACTTCGAAGGAAAAAAGAGACTTATAAAAGGTGGAAGCAAGGACAAGCGGCCTGGGAAGAATACAGGGATGTCGTCTGGGAATCTAGGGACCAGGTTAGGAAAGCTAAGGTCCAGTTGGAATTAAGCTTGGCTAGGGATGTGAAAGATGACAGGAAGGGATTCTGTAGTTACACTGCAAATAAAAGACAGACTAGGGACAACGTGTGCCCTCTCTGGAAGCTATCAGGAGAACTGGCTACCCTGGATTTGGAGAAGGCTGAGGCTCTTAATGACTTCTTTGCCTCATCTTCACTGGCAAATGCTCTGATCACACCACCCAAGTCTTGGAAGGCAGATGCAGGGACTGTGAGAATGAAGACCT
>WYDI02012721.1:0-51100 GCA_009867235.2 Psittacus erithacus | reverse complement strand
CAGGGATGGAGCATTCACAACTTCCCTGGGCAACCCATTCCAGTGCCTCACCACCCTTACAGTAAAGAACTTCCTCCCTTACAGTAAAGAACTTCCTCCTTATATCCAATCCAAACCTCCCATTTAAGTTTGAACCCATTACCCCTGCAGTAATGATAATCATTACTGCAACTTTGTGAGTAGAAAGGAGGAGCATTTCACCAGTCTCACAGTCCTTAGAGCCATTGGGTTGGATTCAGTGTGAAAACACTAAACTATGGAGAGGTAGATTAGGACTCTGAAACTGAAAGGAACCTGAAGGAAAAAGTGAACAGAAATTCAGCAGATAGAAACAAGGGTTTGTTTTCTCTTCCAGTTCCTTTTTAGGGGATTTTTTTCTTTAGCAGATAAAGCACTAGCACTATAGCCCAGGGTAGCTGTAGTGCTAAGGCAGTTCAAAGCACATTGCACATGCTCTGTGAAAAAGGCCATTAACAACTGCTGCGATGGTTTAAAACTCAATGGCAATGTAATAGCTAATGTTCTTGCAAAACCTTTCATGTGGCTGGCTGTTTTTCAACAATGGCTCTCTTGTTTCACACTGTGGAAGCTTGTCCTGACCAGGTAACTGATACTTGCTTCACTTGCTGCAAACAACATCAGCTGGCTTGGACAGCAAGGGTTTGATTGCAGAGACAGATGGCTTGGCAGTATTCTCTGGTTTAAGGCTAGTGATGCAAGGGCTAGATACTGCTAACGGTGTTTGGAGTTTTGTGTTTTGGGGGTGTTTTTTTGTGAATCTACACTTCCTTAACTACTCAAAATCATGCCAAGTACATATTCATAATAGGAAGCTAACAAACCATGCCGCCTTCCTGAAAATGAGGAATGCAGATGGTGTAAAACTAGTCTTGAAACTTTTTCCAGGAGGAAAAGAGGAAGTAGATTGGATTATCTGCTCCCAGCCTTCCAGTCCTGCAGGCTGAAAGTGGTTGGCATAGCGCCCTTCAGGGGAAAAAAAACAGGTAAGCCTCCACAAAAACAAGAAACCCTGCACTCCAAGCAACACATATTCCAAGTGCCAGGATCTGGAGAACTGCTCTGTAGAAGCAGGCACCTTATTTAGGCAAGGAATAAAGATAATGGCCACTCAGCCACTAGTAATAAACTACTTTCGACAGGCAGCTGAAATCCTGTCAAAGGTCATGGATACAGATAAAAGATCAAGCTGTGCAGAGCAAATAACCCCCAAGTATTTGTGCCACCGACAGCATTCTGTGCATGACTGTAAAAAGCAGCACTGCAGGTTGTCTGTCAAAGCTGGGGGGGAATTCAAAACAACCCTGTTTGAAGCTTCCTTAATTTGACCTTTCTGGAAAAGGAACTGAAGTAATATACAGTTGCACAACATACCTCATCCAGCAAGTGCCCTTGTGTATCCCTGGCGTAAGGGGATGGTCAGTAAAGCAGCATACCTGTGTTAGACCAGCACAAACACGAATGAAAGACTATACAATGACCTCCCTCTGATGGGGAGGGACAGGCCTTGCTTAATGCTGTCTGGCTGTGTAGGAATTGTGAAAACAGATCAGTTAGTTAGTAGCTGAAAGGAACACTCGGGTAACTGCCACCCATTCAACAAGGTAAAAAGACAATTACATCTGAACAACAGATTTATCTATTTCCTGCTTAATCCATCTCAGAGTCAGGGTAACCATCATACTGCTTAAGACTGGAGAGTCTGAATTTGCTTCCACACTGTGTATAACAGTGCTGGGAAGTAACATGGACATGCTGCTTGCTATTACTGCAGAAATCTTACTAGATGAGCTTTGGGATAGATGTCATCCAAAAAGATGGGCTGACTGGACTTGGAGCCTGCAGAACTGCAGGATTTACACACAAGCTAAATGGTAATGCACTTGAACCAGTCACTCAAAACCTGGTTTTGGCATGCAGCTGGATGTGACTGGAGATGGAAAAGGGCAGGGGGCTAATCTTCAAGCTAATCTTGCTGGACAAAATTTTTTACATCAGTAATCAGTTATTTATATGTTGTGGAACAAAAAAATTATAGCAAATAATTTAAAGAAAATAATTTATTTGCATAGGATTTAAGAAACCTCCTGCCTTTCTGTTAAATGTCACGATTCTTCAGTCGCACCTCTTTTGTGATTTTCAGCAAGGTTTCTTCTTGTTACCACATGTCCTTTCAGTGTACCAGTGTCCAAGTTCATTCTTTCTGAAAGGTACAAACTGAGAGCTGCTCCAACATACAGCCAGCTGTCAAAACAGGAAAAAAACCCCAAACATCAGACCTGGCTTAATCATGGAACAACCTAAAGCTGCAATACTCTTTCATGGGACCTACCTCAGAAACAGTCTCTAGATGTTGCATGAAGTTATTCTCAGTATCTTGACTTTTAGTTATTGCTCAAAATCAAGTGCTTTCGTGGTGGAATACACAGAGTTTTAGTTAACTGCAATTTAACTGCTAGAGAAAAATCACACTCATTTAGGTATGCCTACAGCCTGAAAACCTATGGCGAGCTCCCTGAACAAGCATTTGGCATGGAAAAGAGGGAGCTGTCCCAAGGTAAGAAGGAAGCACATATGCGGGAACCACAGTAGCAAGGTTTCCTCAGTCTGTTGTCTTCCTCTAAGGATTTTTGTTCTTTGTCAGTTACTGGTAAATTATAGACTCTTCCAGAATAATCAAATGAAAGTTCTTCTCCAGCAGAAATGTCTGTAGCTGCAAAAAGTGCCAGTCTAGGCACCATTGAGTCAACTCGAACTGGCACCATAAATAAATTGGGCTCACAAGAATGATTCAGGAACCTGCCTACATTACCTATGTACATAGGGTCAACAAAGGTCTCCATTATCTCACCGTTATGGAGGTGCTCCCTTACTGCTATAATATAGTTTGAATCCTTTGATGTTTGGGCCTGAATTCTTCTACGTGCCTCATTAAAGCCTAAAACTTCACCAGCATATTCACAGACAAATCTTCCTTTAGCTATGAATTCCAGCGTACGGAGACCCCACCCTTTCTTCTCAGTCCTGAACACCTCAAGTCTGAACTGCAAACCCCTCTGAACAACCCTGTTTGGACAGGATTCACCACAGTGGCACATGGCATTGCATTCAAAAACAGGCCTGGCGTACTTCTCCTCTTCCTCTGTAGGCCTCAGGCACAAACTGTTGTAATTTTCACCACGGCAAAGGCATGAGCACACATGAACCACACAGGAGCTGGTATGACAGAAACATCCTGGGAAGGTGATTTCAGTGGGATCAATGCCTCCATCCACTCCAGCTACGTTGTCTGGGCTGTACTGTGAAAAGAACAAGAGTCAAATCCTCATCACGCTCAATGCTTCTTTCCACAGAACTATCCAATTTTTAAGAAGCTTGTGTTTGGCAGTGCCTGATCTCTGAACTGAAATCATGAACACTTCTTTGCTTGTAAACTTCTAACTACAAGTCTAACTTTTCTAAATGACTCGAAAGAATGCAAATCAGATAGTCCATATAAACTGAAAAAGAATCAACAGTATCTTATATCAAACTATTCTACTAGCCAGAAAAAGTAATACTACTTAGCAGGAAAAACACATCAACTGATTGGATCTAGTTTAGTAGATATGAATTTTATTTATGGTAATAGCAAAGTAACTTCAAAATAATTTCCCCCCTTCAAAGCGCTCAATAAGCTACTTATAAGGTTAATTTACAGCTATTTTAACTTACAGAATTCCAAATGCCCATTTTTGTTGAAATGAAGATACCATCAACTTATCTCTTCAAGATGTTGTATTAGAAAGCAACAATGGTGGTGTGCTAGCACACCTCTTCATATTTACAAAGGAGCTAAGCTAACTACTCCACTATCAGGGCAAAACTGATATGAGATGGTGTTTGCTTCACCCTCAATTCTGGCTGTGGAGATAGACGTGGTTCAGTTCAAGAACCCAATCTGAAAAACAGATTATGAGAATTACACTAATGCCCCCAGCAGGTGAATGATTATGGAACCATGGACTGTTGCAAAATAAAAACTGATAGAAATTTTGCTAAATTTGAAAACCAAAATATAAAGACAGCTACATGTATATTTTTATTTCTATCTTTGGATTCAGCTTCCAAAGCTTTATTTAGAATCCTGGAGTATGTGCTGTTACTAAATATTACATTTCATAGTAACTCGTGCCTGGTACCTTCTGGGTGTTGTTAAACACACCAGTTAATTGGAAGTTTCTGTTTTCATAAGCATCAGCTTTCTCTATCATTTAGTTTTATCCAAAACCAAGTTTAATAATCCCTTATCTGTTTCTGTCTTCTCTCATTCACTGACTACAAGCTTTCCTCTTTTTGTAAAACATCCTTGCACTGTGCAATTTAGGAAGATTAGAGTCTCTCTGGATTACATCTTTACTTTTCCCCCAGTCTGTCTAGAAGCTTCTCCATTCTGTTTTCTAAAGACTCTCTAATATCAGTGAAGCAAACTCCATGGCAATAAGGTGTACTTCCAGGAAATGCATCTGGGACCTACCACAAGTAATACACAAGCCAGCAGAAGCAAGGCTATGCGTGAGAAAGTATGAAAAAAACTTTAAGTATAGCAGAAAGGGGAATGGCTTTGAACTGAAAGAGAGTAGGTTTTGTTTCATAAAAGGAAGAAGCTCTTCCCTGTGAGGGTGCTGAGGCGCTGGCACAGGGTGCCCAGAGAGGCTGTGGCTGCCCCATCCCTGGCAGTGTTCAAGGCCAGGTTGGACACAGGGGCTTGAAGCAACCTGCTTTAGTGGAAAGTGTCCCTGCCCGTGGCAGGGTTGGAACAGGATGAGCTTTATGGTTCCTTCCAACCCAAAACATTCTTGGTCGTTCTGTACTTCTAGATTATACCTTTTCTTGTGAACTACTCCAGACGGCTGTGCAACAGAAAGCATCTACAGAGCCTGTCAGCTTTTGACTCCCAGTCTAGTTTCAGCCTACAGCCGATGCTAACACCCTGCAGCACTGGAACTTCGTTCGTCCTAAAGGGTGACGTCTTAACCGCGCGATTAAAATCTACAGAACGCCACAAATCAAGAGAACACTGCATATATAAGTAACCAAAGTGCACGACTAAGAACAAGCACATTATAACACCAAAACCGTGGCGGAGATGAACGTAGCCCCACAGCCGTCCCCGCCGAGAGTTCCCTGAAGCGGCCGAGGCAGGCGGCACCGGGAAACCCGCTCGCTAAGGCGCGCTGGGCCGCTCCTCCCTCCCTTCTTCTTCCTCCTCCACACCACTCCGGCCCGGTTCCCGGGGCTGTCGCGGCCCCCGCCCCTACCTGAAAGGCCGGCGGGGGCTCCGAAGGCGGCCATAGCGCCACTGCCACCGGCTCCAGCCCTCCACTCAGGTCCGTCCCCGCCGCCATCGTTCAGGCTCCGTTCCCTAACCCTTTGCGGATTGGCTCTTCGGACAGACTCCTCCCTTTGACTGGGTAGCGGCGGTGACGCACTGCAGCGGGCGCGCAGGCGCCGTGGTTGCTTAGGGCGGCGGGCGGGAGTGGGGTGTCGCGTGCTCGCCCCAGCCTCGGGGAGGGGCCGCCATGCTGTGGATCCGTACCTCAGCGAGGCTGGGGTGGAGCCGGGCGGCGAGGGGAGCTCCGCGCCGCCGAGCGCCGGTGGCAGGCGGCTGCACTTGGCCAGGGGCTGGGGGAAGCTGGTGGGGCTGTCACCCCAGGTCGTTCCCAGCAGTGGTGCTACTGCCCTGGGTCACTCCCAGCAATGGGACAGCTCCTCCAGAAACCGGTGCTGCTTTACGTGGAGTGTGTAGAAGTACTCAAACCCGAGTCATTTTAATCGTTGATTACAGTGTGACTGTAAATTCTTGATTATTTTGAAGTTATCAGAGTTTGGTGTTGCTTGTGGGTGTTGATCTTACAAGACCTAGAAATTCTGGCTGTACCTGGGCATGTGAGACAGCAGCCATCTGAGGATGGAAAAGGGTTTTGCAGGCTTTGTACTTCCAGGCATGCAGAGCAAGGGCCTGGTCTTCCTCTTGGCTACTTTGTCAGGAGATAATTCAGTCACATTAGTTCTCTGGGTGAAGTGAGATGCCGACAGATGAAACTGAGCTCTGGCCTGGTCTGGGAGGCCCTCCTGGTGCTGTATCTGATCTTCTAGAGCAGTCATGACAAAACTGGCCAGTGCAGTGTGGTAGGAATAGAGCAGTCACGGTTGGTCTTGCCTCAGCTTTGTGAACTGCGGTCTGAGCTGTGGCTAAGAAAGAGACTTGTGCTGTTTGGGTGCTGATGGTTCCACTAGCTTTTGTGTTTTCCCCTTGGGTCAGCTGTTTTGGAGCCAGCCTGAGGTTGAGAAACCATCTTTTAACATCCTTCTTCCATTTGCAGGACCTGTGTTTTCATTTTGAAATCAGTTACCCAGAAATGAGCTTTGCAGATTTAGGAGACTGAGCTCCCTGGAGCGTGCTCTGTGCTCCTTTAACATGGTATTATTATTTGTGTCTCCTGCCCTGCGGCCATTACTGATGTGACTTTTGTGATCTCTTTCTGCAGTATCCAGGAAATGGAAAGCCTGCACCTATTGTGTCCCCTTCCTCCTGCCTGTGAAGAGGAGCTGAGCAACCCCAGGAGAGGTACAGGTAAGACCAGATGTTGACGTCCATGTTTGCGGGTAAAATAGTTAACTGGGTAGCAGTTTTGATACAAAGGTAATGAACGGGGTTGTTTAGGATTGTATTTTGTCTGTAAAGAGAAGGAAAAGTATGATAAAGGAAATTCTGGAGGTCAGTGCCTCCCAGTGTCTGGCCTGTATAATTTTTGGGAAGGCTTTGATCAGTTTAACCCTTCAATTAGTGTGTGCTGCTGTGAATGTAAAGGAAATGTACCTGTAACATCAGTGCTTCATAGCTGGATGGAATGCAAGTGGTGGAAGGCTTTAAATATATACAGCCTGCCCCTCTCATTTTGTCCTCTTAAGCAGCAGTAAAGCTGTTTCTGGTGGATGCCTCTCAGCTCTGGCTTCTTGGGGTTTTGTGCTTTCTCATTGTGGGGAAGGCTGTAGATCAGTTTTATGAGGTAGATAGTGAAATGTCGAGTGATTTCAGATGCTGAAATACACTTTTGTTTTGTAGTTAAGGGCTTTCTGCTATTACCAAATGACCTTTAGATCAAGACACACATAGTTTGGCTGCTAATCCTTAGTGCCAGATGGAATTCTTTTCAATTTTTGAACAACAGAAGTAATGAGTCATTACTCTGTAGTAAAAGAAACAGATTGCTTATATGTACAGGAGATGTGGTTTGGAAATCTGCAAAAGGTCATGGAAAATGCAGTGTTTTCCTCCTCCTTCTCCCGCCCAGGGCTTCTGTTGTATTGAACTATGAACCAGTTGAACTGTTGAGTTGTCCAGGTTGGGTGAAAAATCAATGAAAGCTCATTTTCATTTGTTATGTAAAATTGTTGTTGGAAGAAAGCTTAAAATGGAGCTGAAAGAATGAGCTGTATGTGAACTTTGTGCTACTGAACTAAGGCACCTGGTACAGCTGTGAATTTCTTCCGCAACACGCTGTGCTGTCTCTAGGAAGAGACTTGTATGAATCATTTGACTTTGGTACTTTGTGTGCAATTAGCTGTTAAGTTTTTTTTCCCTTGTATAAGGCTTTCTGTTGATTAATTTTTATGACTTGTCTGCAGTTTCTCAGATTTCTTGATATCACTTTGATAATTGGAATTTGGAAGGGTCACTGTGCTGGAACTGTGAGTTCATGTGAGAGCTGTCTTCATCTCACGTCATGGAATTTTTGGGGTTGATGCAGTATATTGTAACAAGATGGTGGAGCTCAGGGTGGTATGAACCGTGACTCATCGGACTGCAACTAAGGAAGCTGTGCTCAGAAAGCTGGGCACCGTCCCAGTGTAGAAGGAATTGGATGTAAAGCTCCTTGTGTTTTCTGGTAGGCAGAAGGCCTTGAAATCAAGGAAGATTTTTTTTCTAAGAGATTTCTTTCTCATGTCAGTGTGTTGGAAGTCAAGTAATCTTAGGTGATCAGTACATAGTACTAATGCACTAACACGTATTACAGCAATTTTATGCATTCAGTGTGTCATCATGAGTACTGTTGGTTGGAAGGGAACTCTGGTGATCTGGTGCAACCTTTTCTTCAACTAGGAGTCTTGCCAATATTTGATCAGGTCAGCTGTGGCTTTCTTGAACTGACTTCTGGAAAACACTCATGGCCTGAGATCTCACTGCCCCTCTGGGTACTGGTTTCAGAGCTGTACCAGCCAGTGAAGGGTTTTTTTCTAAAACGTCAAACCTGAGCTTCCCTAGCTGCCTTTGTCGTTATGCCTTATTTGTCACTACTGAGAGGAGTTTGACTGTTAACCTTTGTAATTACTGTTAATAGCGTTCCTTTAGATTGCCTCATAATGTTGTCCTTGCTGCAATAAACAAGCCTATGTCCCTCAGACTTTCCTTACTGGTTGTATGCTTAGTCTCCTGACTGTTTTGATAGCCCTTTGCCAGATCATCTACAATTTTTCTACATCACTGTTGAGCTGAAGGGCCTACAGCTGGCCGCAGCTTGTGTTGCTACCTCATTATGCCAAGTAGAGAACATTAATAACTTCCCTGGATCTGTGTTCCTTCCTATGTAGCCTGGCATGAGGTTTGCAAAGAGAGTGCACTTGGGGCTGTTGTGCTGCATGGATTCCATTGTAACCCCCAAGGTGGTTTTCAGTGGGACTGTCCCTCAGTCACCCAGTGCACTTGTGTAAGAGGGTTCTCTGCCCCAGGAATACTCTTACATTAGTCTTCCATTTGGCTGGACTGTTGGAGTATTTTGTCTTGAGCTTGCCTTGAGGAACAGAGGCAATATAGGCCATGCAAGATGGCCACTTTAAATCCCATAGCACAAGAAGTTGTTTGCTACCTGCACTAGAAAAAAAGGCTAAAAGAGGCATTTTGAAGGCTCCCTTCAGCTTCCTAGTTTCCTACAGAACTGATGTCTGGAAGAATAAAATATTCCTTTTAAGTATTTTATTTTACATTGCACATGGTTTCTGTCTGACTTTGTTCTGAATAGGCTATTCAGGTAGTCCTCAGATATTTAAATTTGCTGTTTTACTTCAAAAGGAAGTAAATCTCGTGTGATATACTGGAGATTTTTCCTGCAGGAGACCTAAAGTGCTGCTTAAATTGTGATGTTGAGTGCAGACAGTCCAAAGGGACTTCAGTCTGTCATTCCCAGGTTGGGGGTTTAGCTGCCTTATCTGTACTCTCTTCAGGTTGTGTCTTCTTCCTTCTTGAGTTAATCTTAAATACTTCTTATTTCTTTTAATTCCCTTGCTTACAGGCTCTTCTTTTTGTGCTGCTGCTCTTCTTGTGTCAGGTTTAAATTTTCCTTTGATTTGACCTTCATTTGTGGATAATCATCAGGTGAGTGGGCATGTACTCTGTCCTTCTGCCAGTCTAGTGTGTGTCTATTAGAATATTGATTTGCAGACAGTGAGTATAAAAAATCAATATCCCATTAAGTGAAGTAGAGTGACAGTGTTCTAAGACTGTAGAGCCTGGTAGTCAAGTCCTAAGGCTAGTGTCTAGACTCCAAGGTGGTGGGGTTTTGCCCGTGTGGTCTTGGCTGGGTGGGTAAGATAAAGTGAACATATCCTGTTATGGTTTTGTTCACACATGCTAATGTCTGGAAGACTTACTACAAACAACCAAATCTTAAAAAGTGTTGGTGTCGTGGTTTAGGTCTAGTCAGCCAGTAACTCAGAACCACGCAGTCTCTCTCTCACTCCCCGCCCTTCTTTCCCCCCACTCCTGGAGGATGGGGAGGAGAATCAAAAGAATATAACTCCCAAGGGTTGAGATCAGAACACTCCAGTAACTGAGGTATAACGCAAACCACTGCTGCTACCACCAATAATAATGATGACAAGGGAAATAACAAGGGAAGAGAGTACAATCGCTCACCACCGACCGATACCCAGCCTGACCGAGCACTGATCCAACCCTTCCGGGTGACTCCCCGTTTACATCCTGGGCATGACATGCTGTGGTATGGAATACTTCTTTGGCTAGTTTGGGTCAGGTGTCCTGTCTCTGCTTCCTCCTGGCTTCCCCTCCTCCCTGGCAGAGCATGAGGCTCAGAAAGTCCTTGGTCAGACTAAACCCATTGGTGTTATCAGCGCTGTTCCCAGGCTGAGAGTCAAAAACACAGCACTGCACCAGCTGCTAAGAAGAGAAAAATGGCTGCTACTGCTGAACCCAGGACAGCTGGTAATGCAAAAGGGTGCCTTGATGTATTGTGACACTTGTGTATTGCTTTCTACTAGTAATAAATGTCCTACAGTGTATTTAAGCAGGATATATGTATGTGAGCAGGCTGATCCTGCATACAAGTGTCTGTTCGTCAGTGCTCAAAGTGTGGAAATTTCTGTTATTTTTATTCAGTATAAGGTGCCTACCACCTACAGGGAATAGATGCAGCTCACCTGCCTGTCCCCCTGTTCTCTGCACAATAGTCTGCCATTTGAAGGTGGGGAGTCAAAACATACGAATTTTTCCATTTCCTACTTTTGAACCATTCTCAGATCATTCTGCAGTTATTTTAAGATGTGCTACTTGTACTTCAGTGCTAGTCATAAACATCTGAATGACCACAGGTATGATTCCCCTCCATGCACATGAATAGTTACTGTCTTTCAAAATATTAATAAATACATTAATACAGTCTGATTGCTTAGCTGGAAAACCAGGTTTTGTGCATTTACAGCTCAATTCATTTATGCTTCATACCTGGTAAAGTACATTAAAGTACCTTCTGGGTTGAGAATTTGAAATGCTGAGAGGCTGCAGTCCTCGCAGTGAGTCAGCCAGTTTGGCTGGCGTGCTGCTTGCCTCTTGCAAGGTCAAGCTCATTACCTCTGTCACACCTTGCCCTCGCTGAGCTTGGGAGCAGGACTTCTGAGGGGCCTTCCTGAGCCTGGGGTTCCTGCCTTGTCAAACTGCCTCCTGCTGTGTGCTAATGAGCTGGCTAAATCTTCCATGAGTAAATGGATGCTGGAATGAAAGTCTGGTAATCATATTTATAAATCCAAAGAGGGAGAAGCTGAAGATCAGTTTATTTAAGTATTCTTTAGCTTTGCAGAGAAGAGTGACCTTGGAAAATGCTGTGTTTGAATAACACAGTTTACCAAAATATCTCCAAGTGCTTTGCAGAGATGATAGATGAACTTTGTTTCCTTTCTGGTACAGATAAGATAACTGATGCAGAAACAGATGAAATGAGTTACCAGTGGTTGAGCCATTGTTCTTGGTTATCACAGGGCTCTGCATTTCATCTCTCATCATGTGCTGCTCTTGCAGCATCGATTGGGTAATACAAACCATAAATCTCTTTGTCAATACACAAACACTCAAAGTCTTGACTTCTGTATGAGTAACAGAGTTACTTAACCTAACATTTAGTCCTATCCTCAGATGTAATAAAACAAGTTTAGAACAATGTGAACAGTTCAGCTCTCGCATGCAGATCTCTGATACATAATGTATTTCAGTAAAAAATTAGTTTCAGGATGTATTCTGGTTAAAGAAATTCATGTCTATAAAGTATTTTGGCCTGACTGAAGTAGAGAGCCACTTGCAGAGACTAGATGGACCACACAGCTACTGGCTAAAATTGTAATAATGCTTTGCAGGGAATCTGTCCTGACTGTATGATTCTACTTTTGTTATTAAGAATGCTATATAACAGTATTCCGGTTAAATAGATTTTTGTGTAACAGTGTTTCTTCAAAAGAAACTCATGACTAAGACCTAGAACTGCCTTGCAGGCTAAAGGAATTTCTTTGCTTTGAAGTGCACATCAGACTTCAGTGCTCCCTATCTGCCTTGTGTGAAAAATCCTCATTTGACATGAGTGACCTCTGGCAAGCCCTACAGAGATAAGGAAGATGTATTTGCACATCATTTGGGTCTTTTATGGACTATGTATGTAGTGGATAGTTTCAAGGGCCTGAAGCTAGTGTTTCAGACTGATGTATTAATGCGCTTAGCAAACTTCCGCTGCCAAATTTGGTTCGTAGTTTCACTTAACACACTGTAAGTTCTTTTCAGCAGTTTGCCAGAGACAGCTGCATCTTATAGCACTTGCAGGAAGTGAGTCAGTGAAGCTGAGTAAGTATCCATGTAGATTTGCTGGGCTGCCTTTCACCAGCATGGTGGTGTGCAGTTCCTTTGTCCTGTTCCTATATAGGGTGATTTACTTCATGGTTAGTGACATGGCAACTTTTGCATTTTTATTAAGCTGCACCAGTGCCGGATATATTTGACTGCAGTAGTCTGAGTTTCCATTTTCGCACAGCAAGTGTGTATGTCATGATCCTTTATGATTGTGACACCCCCTGTATTGTAGAATACACAGCTGAAGCCAGCCTGAGGTCAAGCTTCAGTTTCTTGTTACAGCTGACAGTGTCAAGGGCATCTTGTCACTATGGGCAGCTTAGCAGCAGCTCATTGGCATGGTATGCATAAAGCCATCACAAAGGTGGTTGTGATAGATGTGGTTGTAAAGATGCATGTCTGGTGCCAGGGCAGGGCTTGCTGCTGCTCAGAAAGTTACTGGTCGCTTTGCATGGGTGGGTTTTGAGGGGTATCTGAAGTTTATCTCAGAGGTACTTTTTTACTTAGTCTTTACCTTGCATGTTCATTTATAGAAAGCAATACTGACATTCTGTGCTCTGAGGCATGGCTTGTCACTGCAGAGGTTCATCCTGCGTGCTGTCAGGAAATATTCACAGTGCTGGGGTCTTAAGGTTTCTTTTGTTACATGAAGATGTAGTCTCCTGGTTTTTATCAAGGGTATTCTCCAGACCCCACTTTTTTTCTCTTTGTGACACAATTTTTTTTTCTCATCTCTGCTTAAGATTATTAGAAAAGGACTGTTTAACTGTTGCCTGGAATTCCCATGGAGACTTTCACTTGGGAGACTGAAGGAAGATAATGTCTCTTTTAGTCTCATAGTAAGACTGGAGACTTTTAAGAATTGCTGTGCGCTATAACTGCATCCTCCATCTTCCTCAGTATTTACCAGAGAAGGGAGAAGTCTGACCAAGGGTAGAGAAGTGGAGGTTAACATACATTAGGATGACCCTGAGCAACACGCAAATAAGTTTTCCAAAATCCTGTTTTCCTGGGATACAAATGTTTTGTTTTTTTCCTTCCCAAGTAATATTTGCTTAATGTATTACAAAGTTTTCCACCTGACAGTTCTGTACTATTGATGCTTTCAAAAAGATGGTGTGTTGCATGTTTTTGTATTTGCATAGTTGTGAAAGATGTGTTACAAGAGAATAAAGAAGTCCCTTATCTTGCTGCTCCATAACTATACTTTGGCTTAAATGAAATTAATAATTTTTCCTTGTTAGTATGACAGCAGATAACATAAAGGTGAAATTGGAGTAAGGATATAAATAACTTTATGTGCAGTAGCAGTTAAATCACTTAATGATTATACAATAATATTTCAGTATGGCATGCAGTCAAACAGTGCTTTTAAGAGGGGAGGAACAGTATAAAGAATGAATTATGTGTGTTTAGTATTTCACTGTGATAGTAAATCAGTTCCCCTTATCAAATTATACAAATTTATGAATATGTGTGTATATAAGGCAATTAATAAGCCATCCTATATAGGACTAAGACACCCAGTTTTGCACTATAACCTTCACATACAATTTATCTCAAAGGCATAATGCTAAAAACTTTCTAAATGTTTCTTCTAAAAGATAATCTAGGGAAAAAAAGTTATGCCACTAAAAAGAAAGGTTTCCATAGCCTTCCAGTTGCTTAAAATGTAATTATCTTTCAAAGCTACTAATTTTAATGTAATCTCCTAATTTTTATAGTGTTTTCTGCAGTGTTATTTCTGCATGTTTAGTGAAATGAGAATTTTCGTGTACCTCTCATTCTTTGTAAATGCTTTATGTCAAGTGCAGTCCAAATAGGAGCCATGAGAAATGGTCTAATACAATGAACATTAATATATGAACATGTTCTTCCCTCTTCACCTTGCTGAAAGGAGTATGAGAGAGGTGGAAGCCCAGTAGCAGCTGGATTCCAGTAGCCTTCAACTCCAGTACAGCATCCCTTAATCACCCTGGTGTATGCTGAAAAATCCCTAAAGAGGAAAAGATTAAAAAAACCCATCAAGTTCAAAGTTACCACAGAGCATTGTGATTTTGCAGGATCCACAGTGGATACTACAAAGAGGAAATCTGGGCTGCACTGAGATCGTTTGTCATCAGTGAGGCAGGGTTATAGCCTTAAGCATTTTCAGTTCACTAAAACTCAACGAAAAATGCTCAGTTCACAGCACACAAACTGAAAAGAAAATTAAAGCAGTGCTCAGCTGATAGTCCTGAAGCAGTAGTAGTGTCTGGGGGAAGGTGCAAGGCATTCTGGAAAACAGGCTTCAGTTTGGGCACTTAATCACTTAAGTTTTGAAATCATTTAGGAATATTAAAAACCAATCAGCTTTTATTGGTGCAGAGTCCTGCAGTAGTTACCTCAGTTTCCATCAGTCCTGAAGGTGAGTGCCCAAGTAGGCTCAGGCTGGCATGTACTTGTGGTGGTGTTGCTACGGTGATGGAAATTGAGGTTTTGAGGTGGTTCAATGAGGTGTAAATGGCCTTCCTGTAAAGACACACAGCTGTAAGGATGGCGCTTTACCGGGTTAGGAAGTGTGTGAAGAAATTCTTCAAGTTAGGTTAAGAGCACAAACAGCTCTGTGCATGGTTCTCAGCTGTGGCATCCCATGGATTAAGAGTTCCCCATGATTGTTCCCCAGCTCTATTAAGAATCTCACAGCAGATACTTCCAGACATAATGAATCAAATCTAAAGCCACAAATGTGAATATCCCAGTGTTAAACTGGGGAGACTCCATGTAGCAAGTTAAGGTTTTAGGAATTTATCACTGAAGGTCACTAATTCTCTTTGGCACAAACCTCCATGAAGTGTATCATTTGCATACAGCCCACATTACAAACTGCTGAGTAGGCAAAGGCAAAGGAGTGGACACTGTTCCTGTTTGGAAAAACAGTTGCTCTGCTGTGGGAAGAGTCTGCTCTGATACTTAGGTTAGCATAATTGTGTTTAATGCCATTTGGCTCTTTCATTTTAAAAAGTTTGGAGAAACAAGAGAATGTTACATAGTTAGGCAGTGTCCTGAATGACACGGGAGTTAGCATCTTCCTCGGAAGTGTTATTTAACTGGCAACATCTACAACCTAGCAGCTGATGGGCCTGAGGTATTATGTTTAAACAACAGTATTTCCCAAATCTGACATGATGGTTTCTGTCTTGGCTTGGTTTTTCACCTTTACTCCCAACTTCTCTAAGTGCTTCTTGATTTATGGTTAATTCTCTCCTGTCATATGGCTGAGCCTTACAGTCCTTCGTCACAGAAGTCAGATTACAAGGAAGAGGTAAAAGACCTGTACTTATCAAAGCTGTAGGTAAGCTGCTTGCTGTCTCAGAGGGCAAAACATGAACTACATTGAACTCAGTGGATTTAAAAGCGGGGATTAGTTTTGACAACCACATTTTCCTTTAATCTTTGAAATGAAGAATATTAATTGGGTGCAGCAGTATTTCTGGTGCCATGGTCCTGAGGAATAGACAGTTTTGATAGAGATCAAGATGTTTCCAGAATCAGTTTAGGGATGGTTTAAAAAAACCCAACTCAAACAAACAAAACCAGAGAAACTTCCATATGTATCATATTGTGTTCCCTCATTAGGGGAAGCAAAGGCAGTCTATCCAGTCCCAACCTTAATGTAGGGTAGCAGAGTATAGTATAATAAGATCTTCAGTTCCTTTACTTGTTATCACAGTGCAAATACTTGTACGACTGTTGTAATACAGATTAGCCAATAATTATTTGTATCACCATTCTTGCTGATTATTCTCCATTTCTTGCTGGTAGTTTTGGCATGTCTAATGAGGTGATAAGTACTGAAGGGAAGGCTGAAGTTCCTTCTTGGCCAGGCAGCTGTGTGGTGTTGCTGTTGTGGACTAGTCACCTATGACAACATTAGATGAAATGTGGAAAAAGTAAAAAGCAATCCTACTTTCAGAGGGTTGTTGGTGACCTTTAAATTAGGGCTGGGAGTCTCATCATGAACTGCAGCTGCAGGATACATGACTTACTTCCCTTTCCTTCTGAACTGAAAGGTTGTTTTCATTGAAATTACCACTTATTACAGAAAGGTCAAATTCATATCACTGCATCTCAAGTAAGTAGACAGTGACCTTGTTTATCTCAGCACAGTGTTTGTAGCTTCATAATTCTGTGTCTTTTTTTAAAGATCATACTGTTGTCATTCTTTAACATGTTGCAAATAGATCCATTTGATAGGCTAGACTTTTAACTGCTGCAGATTGTTTCTGTTCACTCGTATGGAATGATGGCAAATTACACTGGTGCAGGGTTTGGTGCTGCGTAAGAATTGCTGCTCAATTGCTCTTTGGCTGCTGTCTCACTAGAAAACAATGCTTGAAGACTGTGTTTTATGGGTATACTCTTGTGAGTGCTATTGGGCCTACCAAGACATTTTGTGTCATGTACTGCAGAGTAGCCAAGGTCTGCACTGTATATTTTAGTTTGACTTCCACAGTTCCAGAAATTACGAATAACATTTTAAGAGCCCCTTAAGTGCCACTGAGTTTCAACAGGACAAATTCTCAACTTGTTTAGAGAGTTGCTCTTAGACTGGATTTTACAGCTTTAAGTTACATATGTAAGAAACCCCTTTTTCCAAGGCTGGATCAAGGTAGTTAGAAACCCAACTCAGTGCTGCATAGAAGGTTCCCCTTCTACAGGGATGTCAGTGTCTTTGGGAAGGAGCTTGTTCTTGCAAAACTGGAGCAGAAGTCACTCTTCTTCCCAGTGTAAGCAGATGTCTGCGTATGCATGTTCTCCCTCTGTAAGAGCTCTGTTAGAACACTTGCTGATGTCGAGGGAGGCTTACATTTCAATCTTTGTTTTGTGTATACCAAAGATTTTCAGCCATTAGAATGCTGTGGACTGTGTACATGTAGAGGAGGAAGGGATCTGCATCAGAGGGCAAGGCATCTTGAGTACCAAACTAGCCTGGCACAGATGTGGAAACAGGAGTTAGGAACATGTAGATAGTAGTATAGACAGTGTTTCTGCCCGTGGGTAGTGACATATCTTCATGCTTAATACTGATTTGTTTCCTTAGCTGTCAAAACCTAAATCCTGATCATGTTTTCTGGAGCTGTTACTTGCAATATTTTGGTGATCTCTTAGACCTCATGTTACAGGGAGTATAAACATTGCACATCAGAAACTGTTAGTAACTACCTTCACCTTCCTCTGCATTTCCAGTATATACAGGTGGCATTAGGCTGTACTACTGCCTCTGCCTTTGCTGTATATTTTAAACCGTAATCTATGATTTTATATACTTAAAAGGACCAAGATCTTCAAGCCATGTATTTGTCCACAGCTCTGCTGGCATTTAGATACCGTTTTAACCCAAGTTGATAAAATCTTCAACTCAGGACAGTGGTTAAGTGCTACTCATATAAACTGCCTAAAAAAATTAGTTACTCTCTTCTATGGGTTTAAATTAAAAAAAAAAAAAGAAAAAAAAAGAAAAATGTTTTGTACCATATTTAAATTCCTGACAGTTGGGTTCTAGGTGTGTCTAATGTTAAGTAGAGATCTTGAGAGTCAGAGAAGTAGACTGGATGTGGACTAGACTCTTCACCTATATCTTCAGTCTGGTTTTATGTGGCTAGTAAGAGAATCAAGTCTTTACAAATTTTTTATTTTTTATTTTTTTTTATCTTCTAATGCCTTTTAAATGCGAGTTAATTCCTGTGCTTGCCTAAATTTGAAATTGTGATCTCAGTATCTGCCAAGAGATGGCAGTGCAGTGCTGCTCGATGTGCTAGATGAGACTGTAGGAAACAGTAGCTATGACAATACAGAGCCCTCGTTCCTGAGGCTTTTGGTGGCCTCTCCTTGAACAGGCTGACATGTTTATCAGCTTACTTCCTACATGTTGTGGGTTGAGAAAAGAAGTAGAAATCCAGACGATGGCTTGCTTTGCAGTGCTCTGTTCATCTCGGGAAAATTATGCTTCTATCCTGCATGCAGAGTAGATTTCTAAACTGTGCCTTGGTTTCTCAGTCTCTCTCTAAGAGAAATACAAACACAGCTCTTAAGCTGGCATAATTTCCAGCTCGTGAACAGCTGATGTAGAACTATGGACAGTAGTGGTGCAACACTCATTTCTGTTAGCATGGAATATTAAAAAGAGTAAGTTCTAAATCCAAAAGTATGAAATCATCTTGTATTTTTGCTGGGTGCTGTATATATTCAAGTGAGGTGAGGCTTGTAGAAAGAGGTAATCTCATTTGTCAGAGTTACAAGAGCAGACTGGCATTCTGGTTTGAAAGCACTTCTTCAGATCTCTGCTGTACATTCAGACATTCAGAGCACACAGAAACACAGAGCTGTTAATGTTGAAAAACTTTGTCTTCCAAATACCAAAGCATTTATTGGAAAAGGTGGGTGGGAGACCAGAGGGATAGCTGCCAGTGCTCCATTGCACTGTTCATACCAAATCAACTTGAAACAGTGTCTGAAAGAGGTTTCTTTGTTCTGTTTTGGTGGTTTGTCACTGCATTTGACAGATGCATATGAAGTCTGTTATAGTTTGTCAGTGCTTGTACCTTCCTATACCTCTTAAGTGTAATTTAGTTTCTGATGTCAATCAGAGGCAGTCTGTAGATTATAACTGTTTGGATGCTGGTGTTGATAGAGTTCTGATTTAGAAGAGAAGCCTCTGAGGAGTGAGTGAAGTGATCATCTTCAGAATAAACACCATCACCTGACCTGAGCTAACCCGCCATCAGATGTACTGTGATTCTGCACACTTCTTTAACAACACTCCAGTTGGCAGCAGCGTTCCTCAGCTTTTCTGTTTAAGCACACCATTCTAACCTTCAGTGTTCTCATGCAGTCTGCTCCTTTGCTAATGTTTAAGTTTTGCTAATGTTTTGTAACAGTTTAAGTGAGTAAGTAACCCTCCTTCTGTCCTACTTGGGTTGTGAATGATGAATTCGATTACCAGGTCAGGAAGTTTCAGGTGTCATCTTGCTTAGCCTAGAGCCTCAGCCAGGGCAGCAATAGAATTTATACTGAGGGATGCCACGCAGCTCCAGGAACCTCTCATCCACCAGGATACAGCCAAGCACCTATGTATGTCTCTGCTAAGGCCGCCTTCTTGAATTCTGCTCCCTTCTCCCCAGCTATTCTCAGTAGCAACTCTGTTGTATGTAGCTTGTATCTCGCCAGCTGTCTTTTACTCAAAGGGAAGTGGAGTGACTTGCAAGAGACAGAAAAATTGTATAAAACAGAGATGAGGGAAGTCTCTGCAGGTATGTTGAGCAGACAGAGCTTCAAGAACAGACAGAAAAGCCCACCAGAAAACCCCCTTTCTTGTGAATGACTTTGGCTGATTCTGCATTTCAGCTTCTCTGTGCTTTCTCTGTCAAGTAGAAGGTCTGGATCCGGCTGTTACCAGTTGCAGGGTACAAATCTGTTCATTTACTTGTCTGAAGACTCATGGTCCTCGAGGGCTGTCATGGTTTAAGCCCAGCCAGAAACTCAGAACCACGCAGCCACTTGCTCACTTCCCCCACTTCCTCCCCCCACTCCCAGAGGGATGGGGAGGAGAACTGAAAGAGCGTAACTCCCACAGGTTGAGATAAGAACAGTCCAGTAACTGAAGGATAACACAAACCACTGCTGCTACCACCAATAATAATAATGATAAGGGAAATAACGAGGGAGGAGAATACAATCGCTCACCACCGACCGATGCCCAGCCCAACCGAGCACTGATCCAACCCTTCCGGGTAACTGCCCCCAGTTTATCTAGTGGGCATGACGTGCTGTGGTATGGAATACTTCTTAGGTTAGTTTGGGTCAGGTGTCCTGTCTCTGCTTCCTCCCGGCTTCCCCTCCTCCCTGGCAGAGCATGAGGCTCAGAAAGTCCTTGGTCAGAGTAAACATTACTGAGCAACGACTAAAACCATCGGTGTTATCAGCGTTGTTCTCAGGCTGAGAGTCAAAAACACAGCACTGCACCAGCTGCTAAGATGGAGGAAAATGACTGCTACTGCTGAACCCAGGACAGTGTCTCAGTTCAGCTATATTGCAGACGGCTGGCAGAGAGACCAGAAGTTGGTTCTTGGCCAACAAGATACCAAAGTGGGAAGCTAAACTCTGAACAGAAGTCCAAAGGGGACTTGACCTTCATTTGTGTCATCAGAGGCCAGCAGAGCTGTGGAGTTTTTTTCCTAAAACCACATCAAGAGGACTTTCCGAAAGATGTGAGTGAGGGACTGGAGAAGGGAGAGCTAGAGGACAAATGACTCATCCAAGATTGCCTATCGGGCAGTGTGGAATGTGGCATGGGACTGGGGTCTTCTGTGTCTATCCCAGTCTTCTGGCCAGACTGCCACAGCTACAGCAGAGAAGTCCAGCTGCCACTGCCATGGTTCTCCTTACCCCTGGACTCCACAAGGCTATTTTTCTCCTCTGTGTTGGTAGCCAAAACCCAGTGAAGGCAGTTGAGTCCTTCTGTTGACATCCACAGGCTTTTGGTTAGGCTGCTTTTGCAGAGTGAGGGTACATAATCTTCAGCATTAAGCACTGTTGTAGTTCTTGTGGTGTTCAGGGGGTTTTAGATCAAATACTGACTAAATTCTTATTTTTGGAAATGATGGACCACATCTTGTGCTAAAAACCATGCTGAGGCTGTTGTGTGTTATCACATGAAAACTTGTGTACAACGGCCAATCTGCGTTCCCCCTCAGTTAAAATAAACTGTTGCTTAGCATTCAGAATCCTCCCTACTCAGGATTATCTACACATATGCCACTCTTGCAGCATTGAAAGATGTGAGCGTGCAGGGTAAAACAGAGTGAGAAAGCCTTTTGTCAGTGTTGGCTGTACAGCATTAGCTGAGGTGTTTTGGGTTGTTTAGTAGTTGAGTAGATTTTGTACACTTCCCTGAACAACATTATTTTGCTCCTGAGTTTTTAACTGATACATTACTATGTTGATATGACCAGCCTGTGGTCATGGAATGCTTATGAATAAAGTGTATTATTACCAAGATCACAAATTTGTTTTGATAGCAGAGTATTGAAAAACTTAAGGGAGAAAAAGTAACTCCTATTGAAAAGAAAACTGAATGGAATTACCAAGGCTTTTGCCATCTGTCAGAATTGTATGTAATTTATTTTTTATTTCACTTTTTTTACCCCAAACCTCTTTGGTCATTCTCAAAAACACTTTGGATTTAATCCCATTCCATATGTTCTCATGGAGTGCACTGTTCAGTACCCTGTTTAAATTTTATATTGCAAACTAATTGTTCACATTGCTGGAATTAACTTTGTGTCTTTGCTGCGCTTCCTTGTTCAAAGGATTTCCAACATGAGCATATTCATCCATGTCTTTATTTTACGTACATGTTCAGAACATTTTTGGGGGTTCTTAGGGATCCGTCCTTCTGACTTCAGAAATTCTTACTGCTGCCTGTGGTAAAGGGGTAAAAAAAAAATCACTTGACCTAGTTACAGAAATAAAGACTGTGAAACATACGCTGGCAGAGAGTCTCCTTGTGGAACCGTGTGTTTTGATTCCTCATTGGCTTTGTCTTTCCATCTGTTCGTCTCATCTGCAGCTCTTCCACTGTCTCTCACCAAAGTCTGCTCAGAAACTGGTAATTACTGGTACATTTATTGTGTGCCAGCCTGTTTTGGGACTGGCTGCTGTCTTCTTTCTACTGTCCTGATCAGCTTTTGTTCCCCTGACTCAGACCTGCTTCTCCCTGTTCCTGTCTCTTTCCTTGACATAGACATTTTCATTGCAGTGAAAAGACTGACAAGATTTTTATAGAAAACAGCAAAACCAGAATCTGGGGGTGGTTGTTTCTGTTTGGTTTGGTTTTGTTTTTTGTTTTGCATAGGATCTACCTCTTCTTGTGGCCTCTATCCAAGTTTGCTCTTGTATTCTGCCTTCACTGTGTCATTTCTAATCTTTGTGTTTCCTGTCATTCTGTCGCATACCCTTAGTGTGATTTAGGTTGTCTTCTGGTATGTTTGAAACACCTTTACTTTCATCACTCTGAATAATTAGTTGAGCAGTCCTTTGTGCTGTGTATTTGAAATATTCCCCCTGTGCCAGGTTTCTTCCCTTACTTTATTTTGGGAGTCAACTGAATTGAGTATCACGCTGGTATTAACACTGGTTTCTGCAGGGTTACGCTGGATTACCTGCTGTAGCAGAGATCAGAATCTTCCTGCTGCACTCTTTTATTAAATGCATCACAAACTTTAAAGGTAGAAGACTGGTAGTACTGATCAGAGGCAGCTGCCCTTCAGTTCTGTTCTCACAGTGCTTTGTAATTTTGGGTTTTGAATGAAGATGCTGGTGTTCCAGACTTGGCCTCTTCTGAGAAGATACTTTCGAAGTGACTCCAGGATATAAACAAATACATAGGCCTGTGATCATGAAATGCAGTTGAGCTGCCTTCTGGTTGCTTGAATTTTAATTCCAGTCACCTTAGAAGGATGTACGTTGTGTTTGAGGACTTTGACCAAGTGGCTCATTTCCAAGATTCAGATTGTTTAATTTTTTTTCTCTAAAAGAACAAAGTTGAGAAGACCTTCAAGCTTGGTACTGTAAGACTGTTTCTCTCCTTCTTCTCACATGCCCACTTTCCATTGTTTTCCCAGTGGCTTTGGAAGCTTAATTAAATTCTAAATATATTTTTATATCACTCTTGGCAGAGAGTACTATTGACAGTATAAACAAAGCAGACAACTGGTTTAATGCAAAAAAAGAGATAACAAAAAGGAGAAACAAGTCCTAGCTTGCTTACAGTGGCTGCAGGGAGGACTTACGTCTTGCGTTTCTAATGTCATATATAGCAAAACCCAGCAGGTCCAGGTTGTTTCAGTTCTAATATACTTGGCCATTAGTCCCAAACTAAACTGAGCTCCTCTGCATTCCCTCCTGTCACCTGGCGTCCTGAGAGGTATGGCCGGCTCCTTTGCTTGGCTCTGAGTGTGCTACTGCTTGGAGTGTGAGGTGTAGAGTCTGCAGGGATCTCCTGTGGAAAACAGCCGAGCAGTGGAGCAGGGCCACATCTTACTGCTTCATGTTTCCTAAACTTAAACTTTCTTGGCCTTCCAGAGCTGCTTCTTGGGGTGCTTGCTGCCAAGGGAGATTCCACACTTGGTATTTCTCTGTGAAGGAAATATCTTTTCTGGGAAAAATGTAAAATGCAGTTCTTCCTAAGGGAGTAACTGGTAAAATATAGTGGACTCAGGTTTTTTTAGGAGGCCAGAGTATATGAGCAGTGGCACTTTTTGGCCACTTAATCTCCAAATACCTAATGTATTCTAGTGAAATTTTCAGGAGAGGTGATTGTGTTTGCCTTTATTCCTGGGACCAAAGTTTGAGATGCCTCAGGGGAAATGGTAGAACCTGTGCCTTTGCAGTGAGGCTGTTGTACCAGCTGTTGTTGTGTTTACAGTGTCTGCATATATTTTGTATACATGGGTGAAAGGAGCCGTATTTCGTAAAATATATATGCTTCCTATTTTTGTGTGAAGCACTCAGACTCTTCAGAAGTGACAAAATAGTTGTTGGACCAGTTTAAGTGATTTTGTGATTTACCGCTATAAAAAATGAGAAATAGATCTTGGGTGATACAAATATTCCTGCCTTCATTGAGATCAAGAGAATCAGGATAGTTGACACCAGATGAGAATTAATCACTAAGGGACATCAGGTTGGTGGCTGTTTGATTACAGAAATGAAAACAGTTTCATGTAAACTTAGGTAAGTTTCTGTATGAATGACCTACTGTGACTTGTTGGTTTTGTTTCACTTAATTTTGAGTGAAATAATAAAGTAGCATGAAATGTATTATTGGTAACATAGGAAGTATTATGACATTTAGTGGACTGAATGAATGAAATGTTGGGATTGTGTTGGAGTCCCTTTGTTCTAAAGTTGTCTTTGTCATTATAAACTTTGCCGTGGACATTTCCACATTTCTTTTCTGAAAAACAACTGAATTCAGGAATGTAACACAGTCTGAGGTCACAAATAATGTGTCATTTCACACTTCTGGTGCACATGGATTGAATTTTGTCAGATTGAGGAGATTTGATAAGCTGGGCCATCCTTAACCCTACCTCTACCTATTGTGAAAGTCCTTAGTTACTCATTTGAGATTTTGTGGGCTAGTGCTCAGTAGTATAATGTGCAAAGTACTTTTAAGCATTTAAACAAAATAGGAATTGAATTGCTAAGACGCTAGGCTTTAAAAAAGGAATTTCTCTGTGTGCAAGTATCTACTCCTCCATGATGGAACACTGAGTTTCTGCTTACTCTGCATGTTTGATAGAATAAAATTATTTTAAGCATATTATTTTTGAAATATGTCGACTTCCATTGGCATCGTAGAACATAATGACATTTCCTATGACACAATCTGCAGACTGAAATTCCCTGAGTAAACATTTCCCTAATGGTGCAGAAGCACTTGTAGTTCAGCATTTTTTTTCATCTTTACAATAAGGGCTATTTTTGTATGTGTAATCATTTCTCTGTGGTGTTGTGATGATTGGGTGGGATGTACATGTACCAGTACTGAATACTGTAGACTTCCTGTACTAAGACAGCTGATTTTTCTACTATTGTAGCTAAGTTGAGCTTACTTAAGTGACTTGGGGGGTGCTTGATGTAACCTTCAGTCCAATCAACTTGTCAGTTCTTCTGCTGAAAGAGAACAAGATACATCTTACCAAGAAAGTTAAACCCTCTTTCAGATGCTATGGCCCTTGTGATCTTCAATGGGCCCTCACATCTCTGGTGTGAAGGTAGTTTTAGTGCAATGCTGTTACAATTCCAAATTACAGGAGCTCATGCAACCACCACAGAGGCTGGGGAGTGGTATCAGCGCTTAGCTTCTCCTCCATCCCGGGGGTTTTGCATGGGCTGTGCTGTTTGCTGCAGTATCCTGAAGCAAACATCCATGTCTGTTAAACTGGGACTGGTGAAGGTGATGTAAACAGAGTAACATGGTGGGTTTGCAGGTGAGTGATAGAATGTTTTGCTTTCCTTTTTCTTTGGGAAGATGACTTATGTCTTTGTTGTTCCTCCAGCCCATGTGTAGTGTTGCTTTGAAGTCTGTAACACAGTCCTTCCTTGATTATTTTGCCTTCTTTGTGCCTTAAAGAGTAAAGGGAAGATCAGAAGCTAAAAACTTGTGGAGCAGAGCATTGTCTAAATTGCCATTCCAGCAGCGATGGGGAGGGGGGTATAAAAAGACCCTAAGGTGACCTACTGTTGTTTGCTTCCTGCTTGTACAACTTCTTGAAGCTGTTTATTGTATTGAGTGTTGTTTGTGTAGCAGTAACACAAGCATTCCATGGAAAAGCAGAGTAAGAGCAAGAGAATGAGTATTTAACAGCAAAGGCAGGCCTTTCAAAATGTGACCTGGGCTGCTTGTAAGAAAGCTCTGATGGACTTCAAATCTAAACATGTTTCTTATTGTGGAGGTATATTTTAGGGCAGAGGTGCTTGCGTAGGTGTAAGTTACTAACACGACTGAAAACTGTTGAAAGCAAACTTTGAGAGATACTTCAAAGAGAAACCTAGACTTGGGGGAAAATCTAACTGTGGCATTGACTTTGTTTGTGATACGGTCTCTGAGATTTTCTTCAAATAATTAGCAGGGTATAAATATATCAGTTCAAAGAAATGTGCAAATCTCTTCTGACAAACATTATTATCTGAAAGCATTCTTTTTATCTGCAGGCATTGTTTCTTCTGCATCCATGGTTACGTAGTCTCCCAGAAGGATGAAAAAAACCTCTCTGTTACTAGGTATCGTGTTTTACCTCTGGCTAGAGCTATGCAATGGGTGAAATATTTTTTTTTTGCCTAATCTGTCCTGGGAAATGGTCAGTAACTAAACCTGAGTAAAAGTTAATTACCAACCAGTTGGTAATGCTGTTAAAAGCATGCCCAGGGGTAAGAAAAGGCACAAGAGATATGAAGGAGGTAAGAAGAGAATGCTTTTCAGTAGGCTTATATGTGAAAGGGAAGGCTAGGTTATGTACAGAAAACTAGAGAAGGCAAAAGATTGTAATTCAGTGGTTAAATCTGATATGCTGAAGCCTTACTTAGTTAAAAAGAAGTCAATGAATTTGTCGTAGACTCACAGAATGGTTTGGCATGGAACGGACCTTAAAGCTCATCTAGTTCAACCCCCC
Organism: Psittacus erithacus; assembly: GCA_009867235.2. NCBI lineage: Eukaryota > Metazoa > Chordata > Aves > Psittaciformes > Psittacidae > Psittacus > Psittacus erithacus. The sequence goes on along the minus strand of WYDI02012721.1, from coordinate 24,697 downwards.
TGCCATGGGCAGGGGCACCTTCCACTAGAGCAGGTTGCTCCAAGCCCCGTCTAGCCTGGCCTTGAACACTGTCAGGGATGGGGCAGCCACAGCTGCTCTGGGCAACCTATGCCGGTGCCTCAGCACCCTTGCAGGGAAGAGCTTCTTCCTAATTCCTAATCTAAATCTCCCCTCTTTCAGTTTAAAGCCGCTTGTATTATCCCTGCATGCCCTTGTACAAAGTCCCTCTCCAGCTTTCTTGTTGGCCCTTTTTGCTCCTGGAAGCTGCTCTAAGGTCTCCCCAGAGCCTGCTCTTCTCCAGGCTCTTGTTTACAAAAAATTGAGAGGCAGCCATGTCCTGCATGGTCGTGTTTTGGGTATATTTAATTATGAGTTTTCTTTACATACATGCCCCATGACAGAGAACCGCACAAAATAAGGTCTCGGGAGGGCTCTGACAGCCTTTCTGACGTCCCTTGTGGCCAGCTAGAATATTAACAAGTTGATTTGTTTGTGCTCTAACAGCTGTCTGTATCCCACATCACAGTCTGTTGCCCCCTGAGACTGAATATCCTGAGAGGTAAAAGCAAAGCCCCCCAAACCAGCAGTTTCTCCTCTTCTGTACAATTAGAGTCATGAATAGTATCACCTGGGTAGGACAACAGAGGTCTTTTCACTGCTCTCCCATCAGCTTTCCCTACAGTTAGGGATTTCTGTGACAAAATCAAGGTAAGACTGAAGTTCCTGGTGTGATGAGCACACATATAGTGCCATTGAGTTCAGCAGCCTGCTGCTGCCTGCCCAGATGTACCCCATGGCTGCTGTCCCCGCCTGCTGTGTGTGCTGGTGTTGTGGCCACAGTCAGTGATGCTCAGGGTATCTGCAGTGTGAGCAGCGCTTCTGGAGCATCTGAAGGGGCTGCTTCCGAAAGCTGGGCTGGGTGTGCTTAGGGGGAATCCTGCATGGTCAGAGGGGAATTGATAGCACAAGCCAAAATTTGAGTTACTGTGCCACCAGAAATCAGGGCATTCACATTCTACAAGGCCAGTAGAGACTCACAGAAGGAATCTTGACTCAAGTGCTATCAACACAGGCTGTGAATATATTGCTATTGCAAGGAATACTGTCATAACCAGACATTCTGTCTGTACAGTTTTATCACTGCAGTTCTTGTGTGTGCAGTACTTACCAGTCTGCTGATACCTGATAATGGGCACACTGGAAACACGTTTTCTCTTGTTTTTTATATTTATCTGGTTTATTGCAGAAGGCAGAGATTGTGTAATATTGGTTTCTACGTATTCCAAGCAATGTCTTTTTTTAAGAACAGCACTTCTTCATCTTGCTGAAGGAGGGAGTTTGGGCTATCAGTGAACATTCCCTCTTTTGCCATTTATACTCTTGACAAAAGAATTGATTTATTAGTTGTATGTGATGAGTTGTTACCTTTTGCAAGCAGTGGTGATGATCCACACTTAGATGCCATATAGCATGCAGCACAGTTGAGACTGTTTCTTGAGCAAATGCTGGGAGTATCTGAAGTAATCCTAATTTCTACATAAGTGTCTTTCCCAGTTTCTTTTGCCAGGAATCACTATAGCACACAAAGGCAGCATCACCCTGTCTTCAAGGGGTACCACGATTGGGGACATTCAGGAGCTGGCTTTAGTCTGGGCATCGCAGGTCCTGCTGCAGTGCGGCCATGGTAACCGTGAGCTCAGGACAGGCTGACTGCCTGCATCACAGACACTGTAGGCTTGAAACCAGGAGCAGCCAAGCCACCTGCTTTAAAATCAGCACAGCATAGACGTGGTCTAAATAACTGTGCTGGAAGATCACATGCTGAGATGCCAGCTGCAATCTTGTGGAAAGATTTGTGTGTTTCATGAAGTTCACATAATTTCACTTCCTTTGTATAGCATTTTGGTGGCTATTGGCATTTTTATTTTTACCATGTTTAGCAGTAGAAACAGCAGAAAAGCGGGGATATGGCAAAAAACTGGTCTCCTGGATACTTTGCTTGGTTTTAGTTCCTTCCTAATGTGCTTTTTAGTATGGGTTTGATATAACTGCTTGAGAAAGATGCCTGGATATTGTTCTGCCTGGGTAAAAATAGTCTCACTCTGTCAGATAGTCTGTATTTTAATAAGCCTTGTGCTAAGACTGTGTGTGTTTCACAGCATACCAGAGGTGACCTAAGAGACTTGTGGGTAATAATTCATATTCTGTAATAATGAGGTTTCTCTATCCCTCCTTGCTGCTTTCCATCTGCCTTCATTTCATGAAGCAAAAATTAAGGATATTCTGGAGCAGAACTCAAATTCTGCTTGTTGGCATAAAGGAGAGACGTTTCCTTCTGATGCGATTTAGGACTTGCTGCCAGGGTGAAGGTGTGCTTGCTACTGTTGTCCTTTGCAGGGAATGCCAAGGCCCTGCTGAATGTGAGCTTAAGTACTGAATTGAATCTTACATGTGGAGGAAGGTCTTCATTCAGTCAGTGACTCAGTAGCTAATGGCAATCTCGGCTTGGTGTACACCAGCAGCCTTCCTGAATAGGTAGATGTCTCGTTGCTGCAGCTCCTGTTACAAGGAGCTGAAATATCAAAGGCACAGTAAAAAATCTGCAAACTCTTGACTGCAGGGTGGTGCTGCTGCTGTAGTTGTATGAGGTGAAACACTGGAGATGGTGGTGTTGGAACAGGTTGTTGCTGCGGGCAGCTTTTCTGAAGCGAAGCTCTCGTGTAAAGGCTGAGAACTGCTAGAGCCTGAAGGATGATGAGGAGGCAAGAAACCTTGGGAAAACTGGAGCTGTGGTTTCTTCAGGTAGGAATTTGCAGGAGACCTGGAAAACAAGTTCACACTAGGAAAGCCACCAGATGCCAAGTCTGCAGAGCAGTAATGCCATGGTACTTCAGGGAATAAAGGGAGAACTCATTTCCAGGTCTGCATGAAAACTGCTGTAGTTTTCTACTTCTGCTAGTATTTGGTTCACTTAAAATATTTTGTAAGTATCCCATTTATATCAGTTGATTTCCAATTAGGATTCTTTCTATATGTGACATAAAGAAAGCTTGAGTATGAAGGAGTTTTCAGTGAATGATAGTTCCCTAAAATGGCTGATATGAAGCAAGATTAAAATACAGTGGAGACATGGCATTGGGAAGCGTATCTAAGCTGTCAGTAAAGCATTCTCATTCTTCCCTCCCATCTAATACAAATTAGTCAGAAGAAGTCATTTTAGTTGTAAGAGACAAATTGAACTTTCTGATACTAACAGAAATATACAACACAGACGAGTAAATGAGGACGTTATGGTACCAAGAAGTACATTTGCCAGAGAGAGCTTCATGTCTTTTCCTGACTTCAGAGAGAGCAGGATAACTGATAGCTAATGTGGTGCCCTGTAATGGGGTACTGTCAGCTTGAGTATGTCACTTGTCTAGACTTCTTTTCATTCTGTGTTGCAAGCAGTGCCTCAGATCCTGATAATGAACTAAGTGAAAGGCAAAGTTTGATGAGGACTATATATAAGCTATTTTTAAGTAACTCTGTCAGCAGAGATAAGACTAACCAAGCAAACCAAGCAGCTTTTGGGTGTACAGGTACAGCTTTAGTTTCTTTCAGGTTTGAAGTTTATATGATTTTTTTTTTTTGTTTTTTACTCCTTTAAATCAGCTAGTCTTTATTAAAAGATAGCGTTGATGTTCAGAGACCATAAGAGAGGTGAGATTTGTAGAAAAAGGTTATATCATCAGTACTGCAGAATGTGGAATTTGTTGAATCATTTTTCCTCTGCTTACCTTTGTTACCGCAAGCTGCGCTGCATGATTAGAGCTAGGGTGGTTTTGTTGCGGCAGCACTTGGGTGACTGTTCATGCAAAGGTGGTCCTTTGGGATTGAAGGGCTTTTCTATTGTGATCCATTGCTATTATATCAGTGTTTGAGTTAAAAGGTCTCCTCTTTCAAGGAAAAAATAATTTTTTTCCCCTTGTAATTGAAGGTTGTTTCAAGTTTGATCTTCAAAATCTGAGTAGAGCTTCGGTAGCTGTTGAAGTGGCATGGAGGAGGGTGAACCTGCATGCCAGGGCCCAGCTGGCCTGTCAGCAGATCCAGCGGAGGATGTTCTGATGCATTTGATTGTAGCTGGCTGTTTACTTCAATGTTTTTATGACAAACACAAAAGTAGATATTGTAAGTGTTTTGAACAACAGATTGTTGAGTTCTTTGTGGGTAACAGTGTCTGCTTGAGTGGGAGTCAGCAAATTCATTATTGAGAGAATAGTTTTTTATGCTGTGATGGTGGGTAGGTCCTATTGTTATGCTTCAGAAGCTAAAATGCATAATCTCAAGAGTCCTTGTAATGTTCTTTCAAGGTCACGGGGCCCCTTTCTATGCTCGTCAAACTGCTTTAGTCAGGCTCGTCCACAGCTAAACTCTAGTCTGAGCTTTGGACCATGTTTTGTCCTCTCCTCCCAAGGGAGGCAGAGCATAATACATGACTGAATGGTCTTTTTCAGGCGTTGTTTCCTAGTCCTCAGTTTTTCTGTGTCTTATGTGGAAACTGATGTTGTCAAATATACAATAAAAATGAATTTTAATTATGATAATGCATTCCTATCACTCCAGATACCAAGGGAGGCATTATTAAGCTTGCTTTTCTTCGTTGTAAATGATTCTGAAAAGGTGATGAGATAAGATATCTTAGGAGCATGAGGTAACTGTTGTTTTTATTAGTTACTGGCAGATGGTGACTGTGTAATGAATGTGGAGGTAGTGGCAATTCACAACCACAGTAGTTCAAGAGAGAAGTTTTGGTCTCTGGAGAGTGCAAATTGTCCTGCTTGGCATCTTGAGAGCAGTTTCTGGTAACCTTAGGAAGTTCTTTTAGCCAGGAAACCATTGGGTGATGTTCATTATGACTCTTGGATATACAAAAATTATGACTTATACATTAGATATTGTAAATATGGGGTGATTTTGTGATCTGTGGTGTTGAATGCACTGAAGACCACTGAGGGAAGAGAACTGTTAGAATTCTTTGCATTAGTGAAATGTGTTACTTTGCCAGACAAGCACATAAATCTAATGGGTTTATCTGCAGCTCTGTTTCCTGAAGATTAGTGCTGATTCATGTGTATTTGTGCTTCTGTATGACTGTTTTTCTTTTGACTTCTAAGTCAAGATCTTTTAGTGGATAAAGTCTTGCTTTTTCTAGTGGATTTCACAAGCTTGAGTTGCTTTCTCATGCATGTGTAGCCCTAATATTGGGGAAGGTATGATCATTCGGAGGAGCAGCCTTGTCTGCAGCCTCTCCTTGCTTCAGATATACTGCTAACTTGCCATTTTCTCCTGATTGCTGCGTTGTTTTTAAAACCTTTTTGTGGCCCTGTTCTACAGAAAAGGCAATTTCTGACAAATTCTGTGTGGTAATGAAGGAACTGGACTAAATGATCCCAAGCTAGTTTCCGGCTAAGAAATCTCTCTCTCAAGAACAGAATTGGTCTTGAACATTCTTTTGTGACTTGTATTTATGAACAAAGAAATTGTTTAGGCTACATTAAACAAGTATTTAGATATCCATAAAATTTTCTGTGACTTTTCTGTAGGTAGATGCTCACTAGCCATTTTCCAAAACCTATTTTCCTTCTGTTAGTAGGAGACTAGTTTACTACTTCTTTCGTATAACATGAAGAAAAGGCATGTATTAGACCTCCTGTGCGGTGTTTTTCAGGTGAGTTGCAGAAATTAGGATGGAGGTGAGCACTTCTCTTTCCAGTTTCTCTGTGCTTCACGGAAATTATGGTGTTTGTTGTTTGTTTTTTTTTTTTTCTTGAGAAGGGAAAATTTTGTTGCCCATTATAAATGTCAGTCTAAGTTTCTTTCAGAGTGACAACACAGGAGCTGCTCTGTACATTGCCTTGAGTGATAAGCAACAGGGTGGTTTTTTCTCAGTCTAATACTGATCTGCAGAAACTTCTGCACATGTCCTGGGAATCAAATATCTGAAGTCCATGTGTATAAATAGGGAAAAATCACTTTATGTTCTCCCTTCCTCAGCCTATAGTGACGTGTGTTCTATATGGAGGCTCAAGGATGGTTGGGCTGTGTACTCTGAGGTTCCTTGGTTTTATCGGTATTACTTTCCTTCCATCATTTCCTGTATCTACTACTCAGAAAAAAAATTACGTGATTCTCAATGTGCTTGTCCAGATTAGCTCCACTGCTTGAACTCAAATCATTGGATCCTTCCAAACTCTTCCTCCATCTCAGTTTTGCTGTAGATTTCCCCATGGGCTAAGGAGCATTCTGCAGCCATCCTTCACAGGAACTGCGAACATACAACTCTTTTCTAGTCACTTGTTGTAACTAAGGGAGAACACTCCATTTCCTTGAAGAATAGAAAGCTCAAATCCATTTTCCAAACCTTTTTTTGTAATGCTCAGTAATACAGTGTTGTTTGTGGAGCAGGATTCTGTTGTGGTTTGGGAGAGTTACAGTGACTAAGTGGCAGTGCCATTTCCTCCAGGGATTTCCTTTGTGTTGCTAGATGGGTTACTGTAGGCAGCTTCTTTATCTGTAAACAGATGATGTAGACTTATATTTGCAGTAAGGCACTTTTAAAAGTGCAATGTGTGTTGCAAAGCAGCATTATTAAAGAAGGTGATGATGATGATTAAAGAAGAAAGACAATAATCTTGAAAATACCCTGCTAGAAATATAATTGAAAATAAAACCTTACTATGTAGATTCGTTGAAGAGCATTTTTGCTTAGTCTGGTGACTCCATTAGTTTAAAGCCCATTTCCATGTACCCAGCAAAGATTATGTCCCCAGAGCAGATGTAGAGTTTGGAGTCCTGCTGAGGTGAATCATCTCGTCAGTGCTTGTGTTTACTGGCAACAAAAAGAAGGAAACAGCTGGAGAAAGCTGAGAGAGGCTTTTGGGAGTAGGCTTCCTATAGATTATTCTCCTAATTGCTACAGCTGAGCACACAAGAAGAAAGGCAGAGCCGTGGGAGGTGTATTTATGAGAAATGTGTCCTTTCTGTTAGCTGATTGTCAGCCTTCGGACTATTGTACTGCTTGGGTTGAAGCTCTGCTGCTGGATTTTATTATTTGACACAAATACAAACATGAATTCTTAATAGCAGTCTCTTGTGTAGCACTTCACTTTCTCAAGGTATCTTCTGTTCTAATTGTTACTAGGTAAGGGGGAAAAAAAAAAAAAAAGGAAAATCCAAACCCAGACCATAAGAGACTTGTGAAAGATTTATCAGCTTCAGTGTGATTTGGCAGCAGCTTCTATCAAATGGGCCAGAGCCCTAACTTTGTTCTTTGGTGCCCATAACTCCCAAAAAGAAGGAGGATTAATCAGATGTGGCCTGTTATCACTGAACACTTAGGAAATAATAAAAGGCAGAGACAGTTTCATTGTAGTTGTTAAGGGTACCTGTCACAAGTGACAGCATATAACAGTAATTCTCCAGGATGAAACTAGTGTGATTTATTCCTATTGCATTTATGTCTAATACAGAGTTCTCTGCTCTAGGCTCAGCTCCATTTTGGCCATTATTGCTTCCCCAGTCTTAAAGTCCTCCATATAATCGACTAATTGCATTCCAACCAGGTTTGCTGTGGGAGAGTGTGTGCTTGCTAGATAAAAGAAAATAGTTCCCAATGAAGTCATGAGGTGGGCTCCTAACTTTATTTGACATGCTGTGCTAGCAATTAGTGTGTGTGTGGGGAATGTGTAAGTGATACTGACACTGCCATACTTAGCGCTCAGTTGTGGCCTAACCTTTTCTCTGTATGCAGAGTTGCCCACCTTTGACAGTATGAAGCTGCTAAGTCCTCAATGGGATTTAGGATCCTGGGATCCCCAACTGTATTGTTTCTGAACCAGTATAGAAGTCGAAGCAGACTTATCTGCCCAGAAATGCAGCCAGGAAGAGATACCATTGCCCATGGAAGGCTGCTGGCCAGGAGTCTGTACTGTGAACATGCCCAGCCCTTCTTGACCTGCTGATTTTGTCCCAGCACTTCAGCATCTCTCCTGGTTGCTTATGTCATTCGTTAACGTTGCACTGAGGTGCAGCCAGCTGACTGCTGGAGATCAGAAAAGAGAGAAAACAAAGTACTTGCACAGAGTAATTGTTTTGATCTTGTTTTCATTAAATTTTAGAAAACGGGCACGTAGTTGGAATAAACACTAGTGACTGTTGGCCTTGTTCTTTCATATAGATGAACTAAGTTCATGTGTTCTTGTAGCATTGTTTCAGTCTATTTCCACTAATAAATCAGCCTTCTCAAGAGGCGCTTTGGTGAAGATCTAAGACAGAGTTCTGGAGATGGTTGTTGTCCTCAGATGCAGGGGAAGTTTAGGGCTAAATCAAGAAAAGCAGTTACAAATCTGAGCACGTATTTTTTTTTTTTCCCATTTCTCTCTTCTTTTAAATCATGAAATCATGTAAATGACTTTATGCTTGTTTTTTTTTTTCTTACCATGAGAGGCTGCCTAACCTATTGCAAAAAAATGAGTAGCATTTTGGGAGCCGCTGAGTATTAGCTGCTTCTCTTCTTGCCGCTTACTAAAATTGTAATGCCCGAATGGCCTAAAGAGCATGATCACCTCTCTTTCTGCATGTTCTGGAAAAGCTACTTTGCACATACTTTAGATGCTGCTGTCTTTACAGGAAACCTGCCTTTAATTCTTTGTCTTCCTTGAGAAAGATTTCCCTTTACATTAAAGCAGTTGTTGCAGTTTAAATTCCCAGTAGAGGCAAGATGTAGGTGCAGGTTTGGTGCTTATTTTCAAAGGCTGCTGTAGCTTCTTCCAGGGTTAAAGTGCTTTTACATACATGGAGTTGAAATTTGCCCATGGTATAGCTGGCAGCATGTGCAGTTCCCCGAGCAGGAGCTCTGTAGTGTAGAGAAGCTGTGTTAGATCGCATACTGTTTTTGGGGAACAGTGAGCTCTCTGGCCACTATCCTTGTCCATCTGTGCCCAAGACTTTTTAGCACAGTTATGTGTTAATAAAAGCAGACTAATGTATTTTTACATTGAAGGCATTTTGCTTGCCTTCTGGCATTGTGATTTTGTATGCTGTCTGCCTTCTAATCTGTGGCTGTTTCTGCTGTGTACTTCTGTCCAAAATCAGACTGGATGGAAACTCAACTATTTCACTGCAGAGAACAGCTACATAGCTGAGCTGGATGTGATTAGCTTTTCCGAGCTGAGATCCTTCTGATGGCAAATTCTCAGGAGGTCTAAAGCCCTGTGTAAGACTTGGTTGCATCTGTGTTCTGTTTAGTAAATGTCAGCTCATTGGTAACTTTGGTGTGCCCAGAGACATGCTGTGGCTGGCAAAAAATACTTCTTATTTCCCCTGTGCTTCCCTGCTGTTTTCATTAGGTTTGTAAAGACATTTTCTTCAGCTAGATGATTAGTGGCTAACTGGGTTTATGTTAATACTTGAGTTCAATTCATTTAAAACACTGATAAGGAGCTGTATTCCACTGTTTGAAATTGTGGAACTATTCAAAGATACTTTTGTGCTCATAATGGATTTAATAACAATGTGTAGTTGGGAGAATACTTCATAAACCAAGACCTTTAAAAATGTTTCTTCTGTGGCAGTTAAATGGCAGCCCCATTACGTATCAGGATAGACCCTCCTACCTAAATGTGAATCAAAGGAAGATGGCAGATTTTACCTTTGGGATTGCAAAAACGTAAAGCAGTCACTGCCACTAGACAAAGCGACTCCTGCATTCACAGCCACAATGCTTTTGGCCGGATTAGAAGTGCGACATCACAAGGAGGACTTGGAAGCTTTTTAGCTGGTTCTGTGGATCAGAGGAGGCCTGAGGTGGCAGAAGAGAGTTGCAGGTTGATGTGTTTATAGAGCTCATTTTTCTGAGAGACTGGTAGGAAAAAACCAATCAATTTGTCCATCTAAAGTATTTGAAACAGTGAAATGGAGGGAACACAAATCTTCAAGAGAGTTTGGTGGATGATAGTACACTTCATCACTGGTGGTAGGTGCACTGTGCTGGGACGTGCCTGATGTTTTTGGAGGTAGGGGTTGTTCAGTGATGTGCTGTTTGTCTGGGACCTCCTTTAGATATTATTCTTAATAATTCACTTTTAGATTATTAAAATACATTGAGGTAGTTGATAGCTTTAATAGCAGCTTTAATTGCCTTCAGTGTGAAGAAAAGAAGCTTCCAGAAGAGAAAGAATGCATGTAAGGAAGGTGGGAGTTGAATCTCACCTAGCTCTTTCCCTACAATCAATACCCCACACCAGAGAAACCTTTTGGTAGTTTTGCTAGTGTTTCTCAGGACACATTATAAAACCTGGGCTGCTGATTTGGAAGATGCTGTAGTGGGCCCCATCTGCCAGTTGTGCCTCCTTGCCTGGATTTGGTATCTGGGGAGAAATAAAGCCTCCTGTGCAGATCTGCCTCATGGGGATGGTCAGGTTTCTTGGAAAATCTGTTTTGGGGAACAGGACATGCAGGGATACAATTTTGTTCTCTTTATCTCCCTGTTGTAGCATTCTGGATACATATCCCTTTTTTCCTCCACTCTTCATGGCACATTTGTTGTGTATCTTTGAGACTGCTTTGTACAAATAGTTTACTTAGTGCTAAGAGCCCTATATACACATCATTAATTTCTTCTAGTATGGGATTTGTGTTCAATTCTTTATTTTCCTATAATAGCCAACAAATATTCTAAGCAGCATGCTAAAGAGTATTTTACTAGAGCAAATTTCTCAGTCTTTTCTACCAAAGTTATTCTACTTATTAGGGAAAACCTAGTCTTTGAGAGAGAAGTGATGGAAAAGTGTGATTATAGCCAGTGGGGTAGAGGACTCCTGGGATGGACAAAGTGAGACAGAGAGAGCCTGGATTCTAATTTTGTCTCTCCTGAATATTTATTTATGCAAAAAAGAGCAGGTTCAGTAGGAAAAACAGAACAAGGTCCTCCTCTCAATTATTCTGGAGTTCATCTTTGAAGTAATGGCAGCTGAGCAGTTGCAAGTGACAAAGAACCAGTAAACCAGAGCGAGCACGCTGCTAGAGTGTGTGGGTGCTGTGGGGTGGTGGGACACTGGTGTGGTGGGATGCTGTGGGGGTGTGCAGGGCTGGCCCTGCCCAGCTGAGCTCTGTGTGACCTACTAACAGCAGGGTGGCAGAGCCAGAAGGCCTTAGCAGTGGCAACAGCACAAAAGCCAGGAGCTGAGCCTGTGAGGCTTTTAGCTGCTGCTGGGGCTGGTCTACAGAGAGATGAAGGGAAGGAAGCCAAGTGCTCTGATCCTGCTGAGGTTGGTAGGAGAGGGCAGCAGCCCTGGCTGTGGTGGTTCCCCAGAGGCTGTGTCCCAGCTGCTGCTCTGAAGGATTCTCCTGTGCTGAAGGAGTGAAGGAGGGGTTAGTGCCCCAGGGTGACATCTTCAATGAGGGACCTAGATCTGCGCTATTCTGGCTTTCACAGGGACATGGTTAAAAGGTGCCTCTGGACAGGGTGCTTTTTGACATGATAACAGTTCTTGTTCAGTCACAAGAAGTGTAGTTCAACACAAATTGCCTTTTTTTTTTTTTTCCCATTTGCAATCATTCTTTTGTATTACGTTTTAAACTGTGGCAAATGAGAATAACCCTTGTCTGCAGCTGACCTCTACTCAGAGGTTTCATTCTTAAAGGAACAAGATGTACCTGAGTGTGTTTCTTGGTGTCTTGTGTTCCCTTGGGAAACCATTAGTCTGCAGTAAGGCCAGTGGGCAGAGCTGCAGGTGCCCCTGGGCTGTTGTGCATGTGCTGATTTAATCTGCTGCCTGGAGGAGGTGTGGGGAGTGTTTGCATGAGCATAGTGTGTATGTGTGTGTTTCTGTGCTGAAACAGAAATATGGCAGCCTAAGGTAAAGCAACACCATTTTTAATCCCAAATCCTATTTAGAAAAGCCTGTAAGTATTCTCAGTTCGTCCAAAACTCTAAATCTGTCTCTCATTTAACTCCATCCCCCAGTGGGGGAATTGAGACAATTTTATCATCTGTTTATGTAAGCTTTTGTCACTGAAAAGTTGGATTTATGCAATGTAGTTAAGTCAGATTTACGGGACACCGTTAACTCTGAGAGAATGACCCAGGGGATATAAAGAAATTTCAGCTGAGGAAATATTTTATTTTAGTGTCTGGAGGAGTTTTACACTAGACAGACACTTGCACCCTCATGCTGGTAAGAGTTACAGCAGCATATTTCTGGCTGTAGAGTTAATGAGGTTGCTTGAGTGCATTTTAAATTCTGTGTCTGTAATTGGCTGGAAGTTGCGTGCAAACATCCAGGTTAACACTTCCCCACTCCAGCTGGGTCTCTGATGCTGCTTCGTGTCTGGTACTGGCATGGCTTGTTCACTGAACGAGGCCAGGGTGTGAGAGGTTTCCTGCTCCCAGAGGAGGAGATAGAGTTGCTTCATCAGCCCTGCAGAACTGCAGCACAGGTTTCAGAGCAGCAGGTTGGTTTTGAAAGTGGTCTTTCTCATCTACAGATAACAGTTTCTAAGTATCTGTAGTCCTTCTATCACCTTATGTAATCGAGAGAACTTGGTCTCATTTAGCAGTTGAATACTTGTGAGCTGCAAGGAAGGAAAAGGTCCTTGCCTGATTTACTGCTCCATATGTGTTGCTGTAAACAGGAGCTTGCTTTGCATCAGCAGGGCTGAATTCCATCATCACTCCTTCTCCTCCTGACATCTGGAGCTGTGGGGATTCAGCATGATGGGTTTGATTTGTGAGCTGAAAATCAATGAAGTCTCTGTTGTCTCAAGTGTGGGTGAAGGCATGAGCACTTGTGAACATTTGCTAAAAAAGCTGCTTAAAGCTGTTGTCTGGTTAACTGAAGTTCATTTGCACTGTTGTCCTGATAAGCTGGGCAGGCCCTGGGGGACATGTGTGTGGGTGTGGGCCAGTGCCTTTGTCTTTGGGATGCGCTTAGCAAGAACTGGGGCAGTCACTTTAGCTGGGCTTGTGCTGGGTGTCTGGGAAGTGTCAGCACTGCTGACTGATGAGGGGTGATGAAAGCTGTGATTGCTTAAAAAAATCTTTCAGGAAAGGGGCTTGCTTCTTCCTTTCTATTCTTGCAGACTAGGGAGATGACAGGTATTCCCTTGTGACCCCCAGGTCTGGAATCTCTGTGCACAGGGGGTGTGTAAGTGAAATAAAATTAAAGATCATAGCCTAAGCAAGAATGGTGAAGGTTTTGGTGTACTTCATCAATCCTGTTTGAGAAAACAGCTGAAATGTTTGCAAGAATTGGGTGTTAACATGGGTTTAACTTTCTCCATCAGCAGTAGGTTTTGGCACTGCAGGCTGAAAGGAATACATCCGAGCCTTGGAAAACATTCTCATTTAGGATAAAACTCAAAGGGAGTGATTTTCTGTTTATTTTCTGCTTCTGATGGGTAGCTCTGAATTTTGACATTCATCTTTTATCCTTGGATCCAGACACCACTTCATGCAGGTCAGCGTGTTTGTGGGTGTCTGGCCAGGGCACACCAGGCTGTGCTGCACCCTTTCTGCTCCAGGCTCTTCCTCTCTGTGGAGCTGCTTTCTCTGGGCCCTTTTCTCACATAGATGCTGTTTCTTGCTTCTTTAAAAGCTTGCTATTTTTTTTTTTTCCCCGTTCTGTAAACTGTATAGTTTTATTGATTCTCCTTAAATCCAGCCTTAGATGTATACAGGTATTATTTTGACGAGCACAATAAAGGCATGAGGGAGACCAAAACCTTTTTCCAAAGTCTGTCTACCCTGATCTCTGTGGATTTTCAGGTCTGAAGTGTTACACGCATGATAAATGTTACATGCTAAATTAATTGCTTGCATATTTTGTAGTTGCCTTTTTTGGCAAGCATCATATACTTTTATTGATTCTCTGAATAAAAGGGGAAGGTATTCAAGACATGATCTTTTCCAGGGTAAAAATTATATAGGATTGGTAGAGCAGGACATGATATGGAGGAATTATGCTGTATGTACTTAAGACAGCTTCAAGTCAAATAGGGTAAATTAATAAATTGCATCAAAAGGAGCTGTGAAATTTTATGAATAAAAAAATCCTGTCTATGTAGAAAGATTATAATCTTGAGACAATGATAGAAGAACTTGTCACAATGTACTGATAATGGCCATGAAAGGCGAAGTGAGATTACAAAAGCTGCACAAGCAGAAATTAGGCTGCAGTTATGGGTATATTGGTTGGATTTGGGGCTGGAGGTAAGAGGTTAAAGATTTTAAATCTTACAAACCTCTATTTTTTTGGAGTAAAATACCCAACCTAACCTGAAATGGCAGAGCAAGGCTTGATTACTCCTACATAGCAAACAGGGCACGATACTGCTGTGAAGTTGGTCATTGTGTTATTCAAATTTGATCTCCTGGAAGAAGCAATAAATGTGGCACAATAAAACATTTAATGTCAAAACCCACCTTTTAAAGAGGCTGTTTAAAAATAAAGGAACAGCTGAGGGTGTAATGTTTTCAGGTGAATGACTTGGAATGGACACCAAAAGCATGGATAAAAAGTGAAGTGAGAGTTTTCAAAAGGGGTAGCAAAAGGAGGAGGATTTAAAGAACATACTTTCTATTGAATTTAAATGTAAAATCACAAGAAAAGCAAAAAAGATTCTGATGAATTGGCACTCATAATTAAAGAAAAGGCAAACACGAACACTCTGAAAACAAGTCCTCAGTAGCCTGGCACTCATCCTGCTTTTACGTTAATAGGTAATCAATAATAAAGTAATAAACCATAATACAAGTGACATTCAAGGAAAGTAATGGGATAGCAGAAGAGTAAAATGCATTATTTGCCTTGGCAGGCAGTAGAAGAAAGCTTAAGGAGACTCCAGTCAGCTCCCTATCGGCTCCTTCTCTTGTGGGAATAGTCTAAGGAACTGTCACAAATTGATGTGTCAGTAGGAGATGGTCAAAACAATCAATAAAGTGACAGAATGACAGGAACAGATGGCAGCATCTTTGGTAAAAAGGGAACTTAAATATGGTCTATTAACTGTGGAGTAATCTGTCATTTAAATCAGTGTAACAGAGACAAAAAGGACGTACTACTTTATGTGGAAGAGTAGGAGAAGGGGCTGTGGGAAACTACAGGAATTAAGCAAGTATGTCTTCTGTGTTAGTGGCACACATAGATAACGGAGATTGTTAGACACATACATAAACAAGATATAGTAGGAAAACAGAACTTTTTCAAGCGAGTCATGCCTGATAGATCATTCAGGTTTGTAGGAGTTAATGGATATTTGGATAAGGGTGGTCTGGTCAATAGAGTGCCCATTAATTTTTTCAGTGCACTTTGAGCAAGGTCCTTGGAGGGGGAGGGGAGAAGTCTTTTTATTTATAGTATCAAATGGATTAGTAACTTTCTAGCATGTAGGCAATAGAGGTAAGAATAAAGGTCTCTTTAGTTGAATTGATGGAAGTTTCCATTAGTCAAACAGATTAGTTATTGGATTTGTGCTGGTCATAGTATTTGTAGCTGGTCAGGAAAAGGAATGAATAGTGAAGTGCTAACGTGTAATCATGCATACTGCTGTATAAACAGTATGTGTGGACAAGGCTCTTCTGGAATGACCATACAGCATTTCATACAAACACAGCAACTACTTAGTGAAATTCTTAGGCAGTAAATTGAAAACAACCAAAAGGAAGCAGTCTTTCCCCACAGCATGTAATTACATTACAGCACAGGATATTGCAGAGATATGAATTACAACTGTGCGCAAAAAGAGATTCACCAGATTTTCTTTTGGAGGCAGAGTCAACTGGTGAATATTAAACAATGTGAACAGAAGCTCCCCAGCCTGGGGATTATGCCATCCTTGTCATAAAAATCTCCAGCTGGCTGTTGTCAGGCAGGGTTTTGCTTGCTTGGCCTTTTCTGTTACCCACTGTGTCAGTTCCTAGGAGTTCATTTTAAGACCTGGTAATGATACTTGGAAAAATGTCTTTGGGCAAGATGATGTTAATTTTGAGGTGTATTTTCTATCAGAATGAGCTGGCAACCTAAAGCAATTTTGAAATGACTTTTGTGTTTGTGGGCAGAGGGGAGGGTAGACTGCTTCCCACCTGTTCCAGGGAATTACCATCTCTGAATTTCTTGTGTGAATGCTCTTGTCCTGCACTCATCAGATGTATTTATCTGTGCTGCAGGCATGGTCAGTGCTTCCTTGACCTGTGGTTACATCTCTAGAAAGGTTTTCTTATTTGAGCAGAAAGTATTTGAAGCAGTCAAACCACTCCAGGGATTTTCACCTATGCTGGAAGAACCACAGAATGAGAAGTTTGCTTCTGTTAAAAGAAACTGTGCACTTTGCATTAGCAAGGCATGTCACAGCTTCTTGTCGTTACAGCTTTGTCCTTCACCTTGAAGCAATACATTACACACTGTGAAGGGACTCAATCCTTAGCTCAGGGCCAGAATTCATGCAGTTGTGTAAATTCACGCATTTTGTGATTCTCTGGCTGAGGGTCTCCTTTTCTAGTCGGTGTGCAGTGGAAGGCAGCAGTGCCTCACTGATCAGTGATGGGTGCTTGTGGGTGTCTGAGCTGGTGCACTGTGTGTGCTGCCTGATGGCATGCTGACAGCAAGAGATGCAAGCTGGCTGCAGCTGAGATCTGAGTACTAGACTTGTTTTCTGGTCCCTGCAAAATTTTGCATACAGACACTTTTATTTAACTACTCTACATACAAACTGGTGGGATGTCAGAGTAGCAGAGCTTGGTGGTAAAATATGGCCAATAGTGCAGAAAGGCAGTGAGGGTCTTGCTACAGCTCATTAGACTGGTGAGCTACTACTAATGACCAGACTGTGTAACCATTGCAGTATCAGGAGGAGTGCTTTGTGCTGTAACCTCCTGGCACTAGAAATGGGAATACTGGGAACAAATTGTTAACACATGAGAAGTTATTTTTAGCTTTCTACTTGGAATCAGCAGTCTAGTTAGTTTTCCTCTTATGGGTTAAATCTTTTGTGACATGGTAATTAATAGCCTTTTTGACAGAAGGATTGCACTGCTATTAATAGATATGTATCTGTTTCAGTAAATTTTAGCCACCTTTGTTCTGAGCTGTGGGAATTAATAATGTAGCTAATGAAAGTCATGCGAATGAAGATTGCTGAGATAGGCAGTTCCTCCATTCTCACATATGGTGGTACATGCTGGTTTAGATGTTGAAAAAAAACTATAGAGACAGAAAATTATGCAAGGGAATCAAAATAGTGAAATAGCTATTGCTATGTTTTAACAGAAGGTGAAGCATTTTTTTCTTTGACTTTACAAAGGTGAGTTGTTGAAATACCCTCCTTGCAATAGCTGGCCTAAAGCAGCCGGGTCACTAACAGTAGCACTGTGTTACTTTGATGTATGGATGCCTCTGTTGTATGGAAAACACAATTTCTCTCCCGTGCCCACCCCCTTCCTTAACCTCAAAGTGGTAAGAGCTGAAGAAGCGGGCACCGTTTCTGACAACGCCAAAGTGACCTCAGAGCTTTTTGTAACTCACTCTAGATTACATTAGGGTGAAGCAGTGAAACCCGACCCTCGTGCGCAGAGGGGGAGCAACTGTGCCATGGCTTCTGAGCGAGCAGGGATGCTGCTGCACTTTGTTCTCTTGACAAGGCTCTGCAGAAAGCAATTAAGCAGTGTCTGTGTAAGCACCCTGCACCAGGGGAGGATGCAATTACTGCTTCCCTGTGGGGCCGGCAGGGCAAAGTGTATGTAGGGGTATAAAATCTACCATGGTTTCCTTTAAGTAACCATGCCCAACTAATGGAATGTGTCTCAGGTTTATCCTTCAACATTTAAAACTGCTCTAAGAGGAGGACTTTCTTTTAACACAATTGGAAATGTTTTCTTTCAGGTTTGTCTTGGATTTTCAACACTGGAACACAGGGATGTAAAAGGTCTTGGTTATCAGCAGTGTCTGTTGGTCCTTACGTCTTCCTTAGTTCTTTCGTCCTAATTTTCACTACTAAAGTATGCTTTGGTTTAGGATTTAAAAAGAAAAAACTGTTAACATTCCTACTTGACCACTTTGGCTACTGAATCCCTAGAATCCAGTTCATTGCTGTAACATATTTATAACATATTTCCATTTCTTTTCTTTTCCACTTTTTCCACATTAAAAAAAACCAAAAACAACAAAAAACAAACAAGGATTTGTTTTTTAGGTGAAGGCACATGTCCAGTCTCTGAAGGTTATCCACTGTAGTAGAGTCCCTGGAAAAAATACCCTGGGAAAGGGAGAACCTGCTGTGTTGAGTTCTGTGCAATGTCACTGTACTGGGGAATGTGTCCAGTTTTAATGACAGTTAAATTCTGCAGGACTTTCTCAGGAGAGCGAGAAGTCTCTTAGTGACTCCCTGTTTGCTGCCAAACTCCTCTCAGTAGCTCTTCCTTTTGATCAGCTCCTGGCTTCACTCTGCCCCTCTTGTTACAAGGCAGAAGCTAATGGAGGGGGGCAGAATAAACCAGACACAAGAGGTTTCCCTCCTGAAGATATGTTGGCACATAATGGACATGAAACCACCTGCTGATTTTAATATTCACAACCTGCAAGGAAAGAGCTGACCTTGAAGAACGATTCATGATAATGCACTGGAGGAAACCTTTGTTTTCATACCTGTTTTATTTTTATTAAAAATAAAAAAGTTGATAGTTAATCCCATAGTATTTTCTGATTTAATGAATACCTGCTCTGAAGCAGTGCAGGTGTGTAAATACATACAATTAGATTTGGAATTGGGGAGACTTGTGAGTCAAGTTGAAGGAGTCTTCAGCAGTTTAAAACCAAAGGAAGTGTTCTCCTGAGTGATGCATGTTGTATACAGTTACTGCAGCGAAGCTGCTCCATGTTGTATTCTAGTTCCTTGTTAAACTTGTTTCTTTCGCTTGCTGAGGGCAAAATTTGAATGTCAGTACTTCAGGTAACACTCTTCCAATTCAGTCTAAGCAGGAAAAAAATAAGCTGCTGGTACATGCTAAAATCTGATATTAAACCGTATGACTAATTTTAGTTTTAGAATATTCTTTTTTTCTCCTTTGTGCCGTAAGAGGCTTATATTTTACCTAACTTCAGCCTTCCCATACAAAGCTAAGTGAGATTTACCTAGCACAGTGTGGAACAGCTTATTTTAAGGTGGAAAAAGTCATTAGCTGGCTCCTGCTGGGACCTTGCATTGAGAAAGCTAAATTACAAGCCACTGAAGTTTAGCATGGAGAAGAGGTAAATTATTGTTTATTATTTTACTGTTTCCTGCTTGGAGCTCTCAGATTGTTAGTAGGGCATGTTACCTGATCTTTCTGAGGTGCTTAGAGGTGGGGCAGGAATTGAACTGAGAGAAGAAACTGGTTAGAATGCTTAAATAAACCACTAGTTTCTCATTGCACAGGTTGATTGGAAAACTGTGCACCTGCATCAGTTGAGTCCTCTGACCATCACTGCTTGTTGCAGTGCTTGTAGGTGTCAAAGGCAAGATGTGGCTTTGCTGCTTTATCTTGAGAAGCTTCTCAGGGCTTTTTTTTAATGATTACTTCCTTGCAGCAACTGAACATCCATAGCAGAAATACCTTCATTATTGGTATTTTTATTGCAGTTATTGAGCAATACTGCTCAATTATTATTGCAGTTGTTGAGCAATACAAAATGCAGAATATTGTAGGGTGTCTGAAAGGCTGCATACCTGCCTGAGCAAATGAGCTGGTCCATGGAATCTGAGGAAATAGCTGAGTGCTTCATTTTGAGGATTTATATCCCAGTTAATAGTTCTTTACTGTTTTTAACAAGCCTCATCTAGTCATAAATGTTTTAGGGCTTTGGGGAATATTTCATAGGAGAAGTTTCTACAGATTTTTTTAGGTTGAATGTTTATTTGTCCACCACAACAGAAGCAGTTGTATAGAAAAGGATGCTTAAAAAAAGAAGTTGTGACTCTTGGAAAATCTTCTTCTAAGAAGGAGGATTTTTATTTACAGGACCTGGAGAGGTGCTTGATGTCAGACTGTATGCTCACAGCTTTGAAAACTTCACATTATTTTTCTTGCCTTGCAGAGGGCTGTAAGATGGGTGAGAGCCATCACTTTCTGAGAGTAGGAAGAACAGGGCTGTGGTGTTTTACAATGAACCTGTCCTACAAAGCCTTTTGTTTACTTATGAACTAGCCTCTGGCTATGAAAAGATAGAATGATATAGCCTGTTCTTAAAAACATGGAAAGATGGAAAAGGTGGTAACTGCCCTCAGGGGTACAGCATCATGTGCTGCCATGTGGGCTCTGACACTTGTAAAGGTTGAGAGCGAAGATAAGAATAACTCAAACAGAATTTAAGATGGAAAGACATAGAAGTTCAGTCTCCGTTGATACTCTGGTTATTTGACGGTCAGGCTTGCAACCAGGACTTGTTCTGCTGTCATTCATTACATTAATAATTCTGCCTTTAAATAAGAGTTTGTCACTCCCCTGACAGCAGAATTCAAAATTCAGTTGTTTCTCTTCCACGGCCTCTGCTCTCATGAGGCTTCAGCATGAGCATGCGAATCCTGAACTACTTTTACAGAAGTCCTTGTCTGCACTGATGCAAAGGGAGGGGATGTTCTTCTTGTATGGGGCTGGAAAGGGGGTTAGGAGGATATAGATCCATAAGGACAATGTGAGACTAATTTTGGAAACGTGTGGCAGCTATTGGAAACCAAGGTACAAATACAGAAAGACCTGTAACTGAACACCTGTTTTGGAAATGATATTAAATATAACTTTCTGTACTCACTGCTGGGAGAATAGGGTAAAAGTGTGGTTGGTATTTCATACACTGCAGACAGACATGTGCATATCACATTAGAAAACAGCAAGGCATCAGTTTATGTTGAATTACCACTTGTTCTTTAAATGGAAAACACACACTTGTATTCAAAAGGGGTTTTATCAAGACTTCGTGCTTGCGCACTGGTAAGAGACTATAACAAGGAAATTGAAATACACAATTAATATATTTTCATAAACCAAAATCTTGGATTCCTTAACTGTAACCTTAATATGTACAATCTATAATTGCAGTCCTTTATAAGCATTTCTTAAGAAGACATTTTTTTGGAGCAGTCACTAGAAAGCAGTAATCAGTAATAAAAATGAAGGCATTAACACTGAGACCACAGTAAAAGCATCATTAAAATTGAAGTTCGAAGGTGCAGTACTTTAAATTTGCCTCATTACGTGTGCAATTAGGGAATACACAATAAAACAACCATAATTTTTCTGCAATTTCTTATCCTAACTGCCTTTTTAAAGTTTAATTAATGGTAAAAAAAAAAAAGGAAAAGATCAAGTGGTGGGCCGAGCCCAAGTTTTGCAGCAGTACCATCCTTCTGAGTGATTGATGCTCAGTGCCTGCTTGAGGTCCTGCAAGTTGCTCTTTCTATGGCAGCAAAAAGTGTTGTGGTATTCAGATACTGTCTACTTAGACAAATACCTACCATAAGAGTGCATTGCAGACCTTGAAGCTGGGTTTTCTGAACTGATTCTAATGAAAAAGAAGCTTCTGGTCAGATGTTATTTAAGGAACCTCCTGTATTTAGGAGGCTTGAGGCCAAAGGGCGAGTTCCTGTCAATAGGAAAATTCTTTGTTGTTTTCTGTTTTTTAATAAGTAATACAGGAAAGAGAAAGCTGCTTATGTATTTTGCACGTTTAGTGTTACTGGATTTTGCACTAGTTGAGAAACATCTGGAAGAAGAATAGGACAAGGATAACTGCGTTATCTGACAAGTGTTTTGAGGAGAAATCCACTTGGGAAGTGAGACATTACTTCAAAGCTTTACCAGAAAATCAGGAGCTATGAAAATTAATGCAAGTATGGAATGAAATGAGATCGTTTCTTAACATTGCATTGCTAGTGAAGCAGTAGTTACTGAAGTTTTGGGCTTAGGTTAGAGATGCCATAAACACTGGAGCTGAACCTTACGGATCACATCTAATCACTTTTTGCTACTCTTCACGAAAAATAGATCTTGCAGCATTTATTGTCTCTCACATCAAACTCTTGTGTATGTTACCTTGATAGCAACGTGAATGCATCAGCCCGTAGCTCACTGTTCACAAACTGTCCAGCACAGGTGTCTGAGGGCGATGTTACTTGGGGTGATGGCCATTGCAGATGCTCTTTCTGCCCATGTTCTGCTGGGCTGCAGCAGGGGGGAGGTTTGAGGGCATAGTGTGAACTGTGCTGTGGTTTGGGACAGGAAGCAAATGGCACTGTGCTGGTACTGTGCTAATTGGAACTGCAAGAAGGAATTTGAAGTGGAGGACAAATAATTGCTTGTGCTGAAATCGGGCTGTAAGATGGTTAACATCAGTGATAGAAAAGGCTAGGTGGAAAATTGTGTTATTGGGAATACTTGAGAAATGTTCTCTGTATAATTAAAAAGATGACCTAGGTGCATTGTTGTGAAGTGATGGAAAAACAGAGGTGATTTCTTTGCAGATAACGAGGTAAATTTATTTTTGCAGCTAGTCATGGCTCTTGGAGATTTTTATCTAGTAATTGTGTTTGTCTGCAGTGTACAGATTGATGGGAACTGATCCTGCTCAGCTTGTGATGGCTGGCAGGATCGCGGTGTTAGAAGGTATGACTGACATGCTGATTTTACAGGTATTACCTTCAAGAATCCCAGTACCCTGGAAACAAGGAAATAAGACCTATTAAACAAATGTGTGAACTTGCAAATACAGCAGATGTGCCAGCTTGGGAGTATCAAGCAGCCATACAGTGAAGGTATTGTGAGGTATTTTCTGTAGCTTGGTTAAGTATCTAGATGTATCTCAATCTTCACAAACTAATATATTAAACCTACTTTATAACCCCTGAAGTGTACAGAATGAGGACAGTGAAGAAGGACCAATTAAAGTAGAGGCAAAAATACCTGCATGTCATAGGGTTCAATAATTTTGTTTCTTTGCTAAAGGGGAAAAAAAAGAGGCTATAAGCTTAGGTACTAACTTTAAATTAGCTTAACTTGCTGATGCCTTAAAACTGGGGATTAGTGAATTTAATTATGGAAGCTAGGAAGCACATTAAGATAACGTTGGGCCTTAAACTAAAATCCACAAAGCAATGAAATTAAAGTTGGAGGTTTGTGTTCTGTCTTTATAATGTCCTATTCTTGTGCTGCATCACGGGAGGCCCTTCTTGTTCCTCTTGCCTCTTGATGTGTGCTTTTGGGTACCTTTTTGAAATGAATGAGTGACCTCTATGAGCTTTTCATATTGTAGGAAATGGTCTGCTTGATTGGCACCATTGTACATGGACTACAGTCTGTTTTACCCAGTAATGATGCAGCTGGCATGGCCAAGTAATCAGGTCCTCTTGTCATTCTGCTTCACGCTGCTACAGTCCAAGTCACTCTTCAGTGTCTCAGACATGATGAAAGCAACTTCAGTCAGGTTGTGAGGGCTCCAGCAAAGAGTATTTGGCTTCCTGGTGAAGACGGGTTGTTATTAGTGTAATGCTGACACAGTGTGTGAGGAAAATCTGATTTTATTCCTGCTTTGCTTCTACCTTGCTCTTCAGTCTGCTCTATTATTCATTATTGGGTTTTGTATCTGGACTTATTTACTCCTTTTTTTGAGAGACAGACTCAAGATTAAACCCTTCTAAGACCACTTTTATGAAGAGTCCTAATTCTTAGTCTATTTGCTAGAGAATTATGCAGTAGTGACCTTTCTCTTACCTACACAGGATGATGTTTCCTTTTACTTGCTGGTGTGGAAGTTGCATGCCCCTTACCATACACTTTTAACTTAAAAATGATACTCTTTTCTGGTAGAACACATGATTGCTTTGAAAAAGGAAACAGATTTACTTGTTTTGGGTTATGTCATCCTTTTTTGAGCTTTCTGTTACTAAACATGATTTTTTTATTGGGTATTTACTGTTTGTCTTTATCCAATGAAAATGCAATAGTCTTTTAAAAAGGCGCTAGTTTAGAAGTACTGTGCTCTTCTGCCTCAAACTGAAGGAGCTGGAAATACTGCATCTGTGAATCTGGAAGAATTTATAGGCAAAAAAAGTTTTGACTCACCTTGAAAGACTTAAATCAAGGATCTTGTTTGTCAGAGAAATCTGTGGATGCATTTATCAATAAGATAAATGCTTGAGACAGACTGAACAAAAAAGTCTGCGCAGCCTTGTAAGTGTTGGCACTGTACTGAGAAAAGGAGCAAATCTCAGGCCTACTTGTATTTATCTTCATTATTAATTATTAGTCCTGAAGAACTTCCATGGAGTTTTCACAGTTGTCATTATTTCACTATTTCCCATTATTTTGTAAGAAGTAAGAGATCAAAGAAAGCATTGCTGGGGGTTGAAGCTTTTTATTTGAATCATATGGCCCAAACCAAACCAAACTTCCAGGGGGAGAAGAGGGAATGGTGGTGAAATGACTTTTTACAGTAATTGATGCGTTATGGTCATCTGAATTTCTATAGGGAATAAGTGTATGTAACTAAGGAAATGACAAATATAGCTACTTATGTTGGGACTGGGTGCGCGACGGCGACACCTTGTGAGCCATACAGACACCTCGGGGTTGAAAGATGGTGTCTCTGCAGGGTGCACGAGGCATGCGCGTGGGCATCCAGCAGGGGCCAAT
>WYDI02012713.1:0-22962 GCA_009867235.2 Psittacus erithacus | reverse complement strand
GGGTTGAGGCTCCTGGACGCTGAGCTTCCCCCGCTCTGGTGCTGAAGGCGTCCTCTCTCGAGCTACTCGCCTCAGCATTAATACCTGTAGCTGCTTTACAAAACACAAACAGTGCAACGAATCTCTAATGTCTTTTAGCCAAGTCCCTCAGAAGCAGCATATTCATCAGTAGGAAAAAAAAATTTATCTTTTACTAAGTATCAACACCAGTTATTGATGCTATTGGTGGGGTTTAGACTTTCTTCCTTGATGAAAGTTCCTGATAGCTGTCAAAAAGTAAACCTGGCTATACTCTCTGCAAGCTGATGTCTTGCAAGGAAGTCTTTTCAGACTGCCAGAACCATGTCAAAGACAGGCCAGGTCCCTAAATGTCTTGCCAAGCTAGGTGCCTGTGGTGATAAAACATCCTCCCAAAGACAGCCTGATCTTGGCAGCCGCACACGTGCAGTTATGAATCAATGTTTATGAATGAAAGACAAAGACAAAGCTAGCCCAGTGTCTGCATTCCAGGCAGACAGAACGGATGCTCTGGTGTCTGGATAGGTGGGTGGCAGTTGCTTCACCCTCAGCACCTGCTTCTGGCCAGTCCAGAGCTAGAACTCTGGGTTGAGAGTGGAAGAGATGCTCAAAAATAAGTGCCTGAAGTGCTATAGGACTGCCAAGGTGACAGATTGTAAAGCTGGAGCAAGAACTAGAACAGAAATGGATCAGGTTGCAATTAGAACTTAAATAGTGTAGCCAGACAGGTGTCATCCATTAAGCATTTGCCTTAATTTCTCCTTTAGAAGAAGCAATTGGATTCCTGAAGTACTGCTGTAGGATTTATACAGTAATTTCAAGGTATTGTTGTCTCTATGACTCAGGGAGATGGAAAAACGATCAAAGATCTAAGAGTTGTATTGACTTTATCTGTTTTAAGGCAGGTTTCCTAATCTGATCTAGGAGATTCTAAATTTTATATTTAAGGTGGGCAGCCACGTAGAACAAAGAGGAGGGCTGAACTGATTTTTTTTTTTAAACATCTGGTTTTTAAGGCAATTAACCTGGAGGAAGTGACTTAGCTGTAGGTTTTTCTTGCATAATTGGGACATTCCCTTAAGGAAACAGGAACACTTCCTGGTAGACATTTTAATGGAAAAGCAACAATGAGTTTACTACCATAAGACACCCAGGAATCTGCACAGAAAGGAGACAGTTTATTAAAACATAAGGCACAAAAACTGTCCTAGCCATATTAACAGGAGAAAGCCATTGGGCATCAGGCTTCACCACTCCTTGCATTCCTAGGATTACATGTTTAAATATAATCCCCCTCAATGAAGAAGCAGAGACATGATAAGAGTACTGACACTAAAACCAAAACAGTATCCAAAGCATTTACAGGTGCTAAAACCATGTCCATGTAACTAATCAGAGCAAAGGATAAGAGGAGTTTCAGTTCTCCGGCGGGTTTGGAAAGGAAGGCTTCTTTTGCACTGGCAGAGTGCTAAGACTGCACACAAATGGAGACGTCACTAAAAATGCCAAAGTACAAGCAACATTTTTCATTTGCCCCACATCAGAAAGGGATATTTCAGGCAAAACCAAACATTTTAAGAGTAATTGACAGAATAAATACAGATGTTTCTTCTGATACTGCAAAATTTGCTTGTAATTGAAAAACGGTCAAAGCAACATTTTGGGGAATCCATATCTATAATCTCCAAGGTATTTTCTGTACTTGGGCACATATGTTTCAAGGCTTCAAAGTCACCTTTACTAGTATTTTCGAGACAGGTTTGAGGTTTTTAATGCCAACTTGAAATATTCAAATACAATCCCAAAACTACTTGTTTCATGTTTTAGTGATAGTTTCCACGTGCCTCGGTTTCCCTGATTGGATTTCCCAGATTCACAGACAGAATTACACAGCATCAGGAACAGGAGTTAACTCTCCTGGCTTCCCGGGTCAGTGTCTTAATGAAGAGCTTATCCTGTGTCTTTTGCACATGTACACTGTATAATCCCTTTGGGGACCAGGGGCAGAGAAGTGCATCCATACATACACATATCCATACACATCCAAGTGAACGACTCTGATTATGCACTGTTTTTCTATGGCACTCTGCCAAAAATAAACAATTGGCAGAAGATGTACATTAGTATGTGTTCACACAAATATTCACATGTAAATACTGCACATCTCACTGGGCTTTGAAGCCACTGGATTGAGGGACAGCAAGAACAGCACCAGAATTCAAATAATAATATTTACAGAGCAAGCCTTGAACTATTCACAAACGTTTTATTTAATATCTCACCTTATAGTCTGCACAATGGGCATGTATATTAAAATAAAAATAAAATCTATTTACAAAACAAAAATAGTACCTATGTTATTGTCACGAAGGGTTTATTGCAGATAGCTCATTGCAGCCAGACATCACCAAGATAACCTGCTCATCACAACAGTTTTAAACATAGATCCTTAAAAACCAGATAAGAACCTAGAGAGCCTACCTATTGAGGATAGTCATCTGATGAGATACTTAACTGCATCATTACATACTGAAACCTGTAACAAGTCTGCTTGGAAAAGCAGACAGGAAAAGGAGGCTAATCAAACTTCTCTAAATCACATGGGTGCTGTGGGAATGTATTAATAGTTATAGCAAGTGCTTTGAACATGTCTTGTAAAGCCACTATTTAAGTTCAAATTAATCAGCAGGTCTAAGTTTGCTCAAAAAATCTTGAGCTCTCGAGCAACCTGATCTGAGTTTCGTCTCTAAGAAAACTTGAAACCATTTTGATTTGCCTGGTCTCACATTTCACTGAGCAGTTAGCATAACTGATAATTGTCCTTTCTGATATATGTTCCATTTCCTTGAGTCTTTTGGTTTATTATCTAATTCCGAGCAACATAAATGCAACACATGATTTGGAAGAGAAGTGTGCCCTGAGCAAGTTGCTCTCGGTATCTTACACATTCATGTGTTTCATGCATTGAAAGCCCACATAACTCAGACAATTTTGGTACTTAAAATACAGCTCCATTAAGAGGCCACTGTGCTGAGCAAAAAAGCCTACATAAATATATACCCTGTTGTCCAAAACAGTCATAAAATGAATTGAGTTCAGTTATGCTACAAGCGCACATCCTTTCACATCCTCATTTCATCTGTCTTCCATAAAGGACTTTCATCCCTGAAGAGTCTTGCAGAATGTGGGGAAACTTTCCACAGCTCATAGAATTCAACCTAGCTCTGGAGACTCAAAGCCAGCAGCATATTCCTATTGAGTCACCACTTTAGACTTTGCCACTCATGTGCCTGCAAACAACTACATACCCACAGCATTCCAGATGTGTTTCTGGCTGTTCTATTACAGCTAGGATGCACATTTTATAACCTGCTTTCCTCCATCTAAATCTAGCTCTGTTTAGAAGAGACATTCAGCCAGACACTCACAATATCTAAGTAATCTCCAAAGCACAGAATGGGAACTTGCATCTTAAAAGTCCAAGGCAAAAATATGCATTTTTCCTTAGCGATAACAGCATCCAACCTAATCCTAGAAACCTTGTCATATTCAAAACACCTGAGGGCTGGAAAAATCAGTAAGGATCCCTTTTTCTATTATCCCGTAAGGTAAATTTGCACCTTTCACTCTCAGTTCAGTTTAGCATGTCACACCCACATCTAGTATCTTATAGAACCTGTGTATGAGGGACTTAATATCCAAATAAGCTCTAAACATCATTTTGAAGAAATATCAAGTACAAACACATGGCAAAATTTTCATTCCATCTACACAGTAATGTTAACGTTTTTCTACCAGTCATAAATACCCAATACAAGGCAATCCCAAAAAGACACAATATTTTGCACAGTAACACACAGGTATCTTTGACACCTCTTTTTCTCTGCAAGGTGCCAATCCTCAAGCAAGGCTTCCTTAGCCAAGCCTTCTCCTGCTAGAAGTTATCTTCCAGAGAGAAGATAAACCTCAACTCACAACACGCTTTGTGTCAGATACCCCTCTCTTTCTCCAAAACCTAATTCCCATTATCATTTTTGTAGCAGGTACTAACCCTTCTTCATCAGGTTAGTTCTCCTCACAAGCCTCCACACAATAGCACCTTCCTGAAAACTTCGCCCATGTGATGCTGATTCCTTCTCCTCCTTATATGAGCTCCCCCTGAGTGTTTGTGTTCCCTACAGATGTGCTCCTTCCTGCATCCTATTGTCTACCTTCTACTTTCTCCTTGGCTGTGCGTGGGCTTTTTAACCCTCCCCAATCAGGACAATTTGCCTGTACACAGAATTTATTCTTTTTCCTCTGATATTTATTTGCTTGTGTGATTTATTTCTCCCCTAACATCACCAAAGTCCCTGAAGACACTAATAAAGTGCTGTTGAAAAAGTTAACAGGAATGACCTGATTGGTACTTCTAAAGCCAGGTTGATGTAAACTGGTTGTTGTCATCTGCCATCAAATAGACAGAAAACTCCACTGCCTCTGAAGCAGCTGAACAGAATGAGAAAATACTAAGGATTATTAATTAGAACTAGGTGTGAACTGCTGCAGCTTTAGCTGTTGTTTTGCAGTGCATCAGCCTTTCCTGGAACGCTCAGTTTCTGGAGGGATGGGCAGACATAAAGAATAAATGCTCTTCATGAACCAGGGCCTTTTGCTTCTAGTCCTCTA
Source organism: Psittacus erithacus (assembly GCA_009867235.2). Lineage (NCBI taxonomy): Eukaryota > Metazoa > Chordata > Aves > Psittaciformes > Psittacidae > Psittacus > Psittacus erithacus. Next base: position 18,276 of record WYDI02012713.1, on the reverse strand, counting down.
CTAAAACTAGGGGCTTAAGTTGAGACATCTGGAAGTTGCCCAATTCTCCTCTAAGTTCACTCATTCACCTCTAACAAAGTCGCTGCCCTTATTGGTGTGACAGTTTGGGGTACCTGAAACAGGAAAATCAAACCTGGTGGTCACTTTCAAATCTTCCTCCCATAATCACCTGAGATGAGAAATGACCATCTCAGGTCCTGATCTCACAGCCTCTGAAAAACTCAAGTTTTGACTTCGTGGTCCCTAATAACCACAGCAGCTGTAGCTGAGATGATTCGTAAGTTTTCCAACCATTAAGATAATGCAGTCTGTTTGGGTAACACAACACTGAAAGTTTTACATGGTATTTTATGCAGCACAATAGATCATAAACCATGCTATAATTTTAATATTTCTAGAACAAAAGCTAATTAAGTGACTAAAACTGAAGGAAATAAATGGAAGATGTAAGGTGCACACACATAGGATTGTCTTTAAAAAGCATGTCCCTTGGCAATGGCTGAATTCCAGCATAGAAGTTCCTTAAAGATTATTTTTAAAAGTCATCTGACTCTGAATTATCATCTTTTCCTAATGTCAGATTTAAGCCTGCAGTCACGCTGGGGAAGGACAAACAGTTCAAGTTTATGCTTTCCTCAGAGCATATATATTACATATCACAGACTGTGCCTGATCTGTACAAGTTCTGTTACAGGCAAAAGAGTATTCAAGCAGGAGAGGAAGAATGTAGAGCTTTCAGCAGAGGGAGGTATTGACACGGCATATAACTCGAGTGGAGGGTATCTGAGACAGACTGTTTTGATGCTTGGATGCAGTTAGAGGCAATATATCCCTCCTCCTCCTGCAGGTTTCGGTTGGTTTGTTTGTTTGCTTGCTTTAAGAAAGGGAATAGCCTGACACAGTTTTGCTGGTGTTGTTTTCCTGTGTGCAGATGTTGAGTTGCATTCTATTATCAATGGAAAAAAAATATATATTGGGGGGGTGGGGGGTGGAAATAGAGACATAGGTTTAAAGAAAGAAGCTTCTGGTCACCAAAACTAGCCGGGGCAGATAGTGTAACCAAAACCTGCCTGTGCCTACGCTGTCAGCACAGCACACAGAGCAAACTTACATAATATTTTCCACATCCATTTCAAGTGAGGCAGCCTGCCAGCTCAATAGATTTCTAGAGAGGGTGGGAGAGAGAGTGCAGTTTGATTCACAGACAGCTGTATTTACAGCTCACCCCACTGCCTTCCCCTCTCTGGGCGGTTACCTCTGCAGTTTGCCAGGCAGCAGTGTGAGCATAGCCCTGATAAGTCACGCTTCAGAGTGTCTGAAGCACTGCAGCTGTGCAAATTCGCTTTGGCTTTCTGTTGTTGAGGGTGCTGACATGCACTGATTCGTTGAAAGTTGTCCAAGTCTAGAAATCAGTGGTAGGAAAAGCACCTTGACAAGAAGATGAGGGAAGAGCTTCAGCTTCTGATCTTCATTGCCCTCCAAAAATGGAATCTTTAGAAAGAAAAGGTTCCTGCAAAACTGTGGAAACAAACTTAACCCATGAGGGGTTCAGGTTAGAAGCGGGTCTGAACCTCCAAAACAGACCTGAACTTTCTCAAAAGGCAGGGTTGCTCCGATCCAGTTCCTGGATGAAACTATTATCTCATTTCCTGTGAAGAATTGCAAGGAAAGGTATAATTGTATGAAAAACTATTCATTAGGAATGGTCACACAAATAACTGAATAAACAGTTCTGTGTGATAAGTGTCAGGACAATCCATAAAGCGAAACACTAGCCTGCATATTTCCTGCATTTATTCTATATTTTCTTTACATCTGGCAGGGTCTCCACTGGGACTTCTCAAATATCTCATTAAGATTTTGCTATTGCTGACAAGCAACGACTCTGCGGTCAAAGAGAGACAGGAAAAAAAGATAAACAAGAAAGTTTGTTTCCTGTGACCAACTTGAATGAAGTAAAACAGGAGGTGAAAGGAAGGGAAAAAGTAGAACACTGATATCATTGTAAAAACCCCAGTATGTTGTCTATAAACAGGACTACAGAAAACAAAGGTTAAAGACTATCCTTCCCTCTCCCATCTATAATGTATGCACAGGGCAATATATGACCCTGTATGGATATTTGAATGGGATCAAATAGAAAAATGAGCTGGGCCAATTCTCCCCAAACTGAAATGTACCTACACAGCATCAAAGTTGCTTATGCATTTATGTAGAATATTAGTGCCAGTATCATTAAGTCAAACTATTCCTCCAAAGCAAGTTGCTCTCACCATGCTTTTTAAATGAAGAAAACAAAAGGATGCCAGTGAAATGCCAACATGTTCGTCAATTTAACCTGCAAGGAAGAGCAGGTTCCCAGACCAGCATGGAGATAAAACAAAAGCACAGTTCATGAAACAATGCAATGATGTTAAGTGAGGTGTAATATTTCCTCTTGTTAGTAAAATCGTGTGCTTTGAGAGCAATGCCTATGAGCCTGAAATCATCCTCCAAAACAAACTCTTTCCTTTCAGTATTTCTCTCAACAATAGTTTACAGCTGGAGTTTGCTGGCTTTGATTATAATCACCTCCCCCAAAAATGTAGGGCATAGAACATCTTTAAAGATGTTTTTTGTTTCTTATGACCATGCTTAAAAGGAATCCCTCAATTTCTTTTCTATCTTGGATGACATTTTATCATTTCCACATTTTTTTCCAGTCCAAATTTGGAGAGTCTACATATTGGCGAAATCTATATATTTACTCAGAGAGAACTCAGTATCCTCTTCTTTTCCCCTGAAAAGAAGCCTGATTTTAATAACTGAAAATCAGTAGTATTTGAACTTACAGGATCAATTGTAAGCTAAAAAAAATAAAGACATCCTAGTATTGGGGAAAGGGTAACCTAGTCCGAAACTGATAAACCAGAATAAATTGTCTTTAACACAATAAGCAGTGAGGTTATGTAGCATCATCCAACTGTAACAGCTTTTTTTCCACAATGTTATATCGCCATTCATTGAGTTTTCTACATATTTAAAGATTGAATAATGAAGAGTGGCAAGAAGAGAATATAGAAGCAGAGGCAGAAGTTTGCTGGCAGGAAGAACACAAAATCAGAAAAAAATGGGAAAATGGAAATGGGGATGTTTGAGCAAGCTGTATGATTTAGTTAGAGCCTCAACAAGCTGGTGGCGAATGGGAACAAAAACCTTCCACCTCAGGGAAGGACTAGTTGTGATTATGAGGCACAAAGTGTGTGTATGGTGACTGTGCTATGGGATATACCAGGGACGCTTGGCTCCAAATGATAGTTGAAGGACAAGATATGCACAGTTCTGCACCAGTCAGCAAGATCTCCTCAACACCAGTGTTACCGCCCCAAAGTAAAATTATTACCAGACAAAAATCTGCAGTGCAATTTAAGTGCAAAGTTTGGGGTCACTATGTGATAATTTTTTAAATACCCACAGTAAGGTTTGCCAAAGCTCAGGTTTTGTAATTCTGCTGGAGAATCACACTAAATCATGTTTCTTTTTCTGGTACTTGAGCTAGTATATCTGCTCTGTGATATATGCTGCCATGTAAAAGTAAAGCCACAGTATGAACCATTCACTCAAAGGAATTTAAAAGTAGAATATACACTGTGGTATCTCACAAAGGGAGAAGAATTTATCACCCCAGTTCCTCAGACAGTAGTAAATACATTGCATGTTATAAATGCACCTTTTTTTTTTTTTGCTTTTGGCAGCAACTAAACAAAAATTATTTAAAATGTAGTTTCCCTTCTGCTATTCCAGCCCTTTAGAGTTCGTATTTCTCAGTCTTCAGACAAGGAAATTCCAGAGCTGTAGCTAGACAGGAGGGCACAGGAGGGCACTGCAGCTCCCAGGGGCGGGCATGCTCCCTCGCAACATCCTGACCCAGTCCTTAGGTAGGACCAGCCTGCATACCACTTATCTCACCCATCATGTGCTGCTACCTGTCTGTCCTCCGAAGGGAGATATATGGTGAGAGCCCTGATGTTGTCGAACAGGCCCTGGAATGGACCTAGGCAATCAGCACCAGCTGAGGTGCAGCCAGTGTGCTTCACTACTGCCCCTTTCATTGCCAGTCTCAGTGCTGGGACATCGCGTACAGCACCAGATTTGACACGGCTGGATAATGTCAACTGCATTTACTATTATTATTAATGTGGAACTTTCTATTTTAACTACAGAAATACTCCTAGGCCAAAAAAGTGATTACAAACTTAAATTCTAAACTTGAGGAAACTGTAAAAGTTTGGAGCTTTGCACCTTCCCACTAAGCACAGCCCAGTTACTCTCCCTTCTTCTGGCACAAGCTGAAGGATTTCATACATTAGAAGTGTATCAAATGACTTTTTCACCTATAATCAATTTCCTTTTTCTCTTTGACAGTCACCAAATTCCATCTGGAGAAACCTTTTTAACAATCTGCTTAAATATACCTCGCTTCTCTACATTGATTTAAAAAGATTGTCTCTAATTAATTGTCATTTGTTTGTATTGTGCAAACAATGTGTAGATCTAAATTCTGCTACTGCATGGTAAAATCCAAAGGAAAACAAAGAACTTCTTATGCAAATAAACATTCTTAAATGATATCTCAATTATAGTAACACCTACATCTGAGTATTTAGGATATAAACTGGGTCTAACTTGGAGACCAGAACTGGAGATTCTGCAGAAATGTGGCTAGATCAGAAAGTTGCAGTTAGTTCTTTTTTCAGTTGTTCTATTATACCATTTGAGATTTAAAAGGCACATATTGCCACACAGGTATAAGGGGCATGAACTAAACACAGATTCTCCTATTACTTACAGTTTGCAAATTAATTCAGCCTCACAAGGAAAAGAGCTTTGTAACAAACCAATGTAACCACTAAAACTGAAAGGAGACTGAAACCAACAATGTCCAGAGGATGTTACTGCCAGCATTAGAAGACATCAGAAGAAAGTACTGAAGAAATAGGTCCCCCTTTCTGCAACCTGTGACTGCTCACTGCCTAGACTAATACAGCCTCATGCAGCTGAGGAGGTTTTCTGACTGCACAGTTCAGGTTCAGTGGGCAGCAATAACAGCAAGGCAGCAATAAGTTCTAGGTACCATCCTGAAGGAAATGGAAGTAGAGATTCCAACTAGACTCTTATTCCTCTTCTTCATCCTGCAAAATTGAGATACAAGCCTGTAGACCACTTCTGTTGTTCTTCCCACTTTGAGGCTCTCAGATTCCTTGGGAACATGAAAGCAAAACCCAGCAAATGCAGCAGCAGGTAAGTAGGACATGCCTGATCAAAACACATTTGCAATACAGTTTTCACCACCTCAACACCCTAAACTACCTCTGCCTGGACTCAGTGGCAGATGACCCTTTTCCAGACTTCTCTGTCTACAGAAAGCTGTCACAAAAGGTTCCCCTGGATTTACATGTGAAATGAGTTCTGTGATCTGCCTTCAGGGATGCTGTGAAGTGAGCACCACAGCACAGCCCCACGTACCCTGAGGTCAAACTATAACATGTTTCTTAAAACTGTTAATTCTAATTTGTCAAAGATTTACATTTTACAGATGAGGAACCCGAAGCAAACCTAGACCTTTAGGTACAGTCCTTTCATTCCTTGTGGCAGCTGAGTCTCATTCCTAAACCAAAACACATTCCCAGGGTGATGCATTCACTCCAGAGAACATCTTGCCATAAGCGGTAAAACAACTGGGGTAGGCACATCCACGATCCCCGAGATAATACTGCTCACACCTCCTCTGGTAGAAAACCCCCAAAAGGAGCAGAAACATCAATCCCTCTTCTGATTCCATGTAATACAAGACATATTTCCTATTGTCTGATCATGGAGGTTGTGATTTCTAAACTGCTCAGAGAAAAACCATAGCTTGGCAAAGTATTTAAATGTTCATCATTTGTAACCATTGCATATGGTGGAGAGTGAAATCCTGCAGAGAGCACAACTTGTGAATGCAAACAGTAAAGAAAAGAAGTAAATATACATCTGCTAGAGGATCATCATTGCCTGCACTAGGATGTCTGAGAACTATTTCCTGGTTCAGTGGATCACACCTGTAAGGAAATGCTCATTACTTAGTGAAAATCTGAACAAAATAAATGCACTTTTAGTTGCATGCACCAAATTCAGAGTCAGCAACAAAGCAAAGAGAGAGGCTCACTGTGTAGCGTGCAGCATCTGTGCCACAGAGATCAAGCCCCAGGTGCTACTGGAACATGTTGTGCTCTTTAGGCTCACATCGCCTGCTGCTATTGGCTGACTCTAAGTATCAAATGGAAATATCATACCACAGCTCACCCAAAACTTCACCCACTCCTTCATGGCAACAGACATTTCTGTCTTGCAGTTTGCGTCATCTGTACCCTTAACAACTAGAGCCTGCAAATCTGCCTGCATTTGCAAAGTAACCAAACTGCCTCATCTCAAAGTGCATGTGTTGTTATGGCTCTTTCAATAAAATCTGTATTCCGGCATCATTTTGCATTTCACATCAATGATAATATTCTTTTAGAGAGGGACCTTTTACAAGTGCATATAGTGACAGGACAAAAGGGAATGGTTTTCAACTGAAAGAGGGTATATTTAGACGAGACATTAGGCAGGAGCTCTTCCCCGTGAGGGTGGCGAGGTCCTGGCACAGAGTGCCCAGAGAAAGTGTGGCTGCCCCATCCCTGGCAGTGTTCAAGGCCAGGTTGGACGGGGCTTGGAGAAACCTGGTCTAGTGTGACATGTCCCTGCCCACAGCAGAAGCAGGGTGAAATTAGATGATCTTTAAGGTCCCTTCCAAACCATTCTATGACTCTATGAGGTGCCATTTCGTTCATAAGATTCTGCTTTAAAAAAAATCTTACTGCTTAAAGAACTGGCAACAGTAGCATAGTGTTATCCTAGATGGCTATTCAATGAGTTGAGATAATTTGGACTGTTTGTTTTGGCAATATTTGGTACTGGAAAAATAACATCAGAAATCTGTAATCTCACTGCAAATCTGGACATCTTTAGGCCCTACATTGCACAGGTTTTTCTGAACTTTTTGTTCCAAAGGTTTTGGCTTTTTGCTTTCACATTTGCTTTTCTAACAGACATCGGTTCAAAATTTTCCTCCACCTGAGAGTAACTGGAATCTTTCTCTTCTGGGACAAATTACACTTTACAAGCATATTTTGTAAAGCCTGGCTTCATAGAAACACCATAATTTAGGTAACTATTATGCAATATTAGTTAAGAGGAAGTTACCAGATGAATAAAGTGGCAGAGGCAGCATGCAGAAATCACCTCCAAAAATAGTTTCAGGGTCACTTTTACATCACATTCACTGGGGAGGATGCTCCTGAGAAGTGGAGCCATACGATGATTTTGTCTTTAGACACCAGATTTTCACAGTTACATGGGAAGCTACTACCGAAAATGTCATATTTACTATCAGAACTACTGAGATCCAGCCTCTTTGAAAATCTGCCTAGAGTGACAGGGGTGCTGATTACCTAAAATGCACTCACAAATTTTACTTGATGTCCACACTTTCATGAGAAATAAAGGAAGATACCTGACTATGGGGAATAGATCTGAGCTGAATCAGTTTGTTTCAGATAGCTATGTCATTCAGTTGCTAACTGGCTTTCATACAGCATCTTTCCATATCCTCTGCACACATCAAATAAATAAGGATCATAAAGTGCTAGAAATGTTTAGAGTTCTAAAATTTAAATATTAAAGCTATACAGAACTAATTGCTATCATAACAGAACTAATTATTATTATATTATTTTATCTATTATTATTACAGAACTAATCTGCTATTAAACAAGCTTTATTTCCAATGGAAAGCAATATATGTTTCAAAATCTTCAATATTTCTCTTATAACAGGTTTACACACAAAACAGCATTTTGAGTATGCTTGATTTACTGAAATATTTGTGTCACAGTTCTCATTAGCAATTACTTCAGTCTCCCTTTTCCCTGATAAAATGTGGTATCTTTCCTAATCCTTCAGATTTGCAAGATAGTCTTAATCCTACTACTAGTCCAGATGTTTCTCTAGGCACTGAAATTCAATAAAGCAGATGGATTCAGAAAAAAATGGCTGCAGACCAAGGCTATATTAAGTTTACAATGTTAAAAGAGCCCAAGGGACACTGTTGTGAACAGTGTGCAGTACAGGCATTCAAAGGCGGAAAATGTGTTAGCATATCACTGGATGGCAGAGGCAGGATATATGCACTGACACCCAAACCATTCTGGATGTAAGTAAGCTATTTACAGTACAAGTAGGAGTTGCAGACAGCAAATCTCTGGCTGGTGGAGAACCAGTGAAGTTTGTGCATGTTTTGTCGCAGAGTACCAGCAGATAAGAGGCCCCACCACCTTCTGGAAAGCTTTGACATTGACTGACTGGCTCCCACAGTCATGGCTCAGCTTTTGTCCTGCCATTGCCCCCCACTGCTCTGTGGAGAGCTGTGCAAGACCCAAAGGTCTTTGGCTCCTTAGCAGCTCAGAGAAAGCCAGCCCAGCAGTGACAATCATTCTCAAATTCATGTGACTTCCCCACCTCGCCTTGGGCAAGAATGCAAAACCAACCATGTTCTTTGCACCTTTGTCTCTCCAGCCACTGGCCTCACACACTGCAGACCATGCTCATGTGTTTTGTGGAATGATCCGTGCATTCACAGTACAGACTAGAGCTATAAGTACATGACAGCATAGAAGTTTTGTGTGTAGGCCTTTCTCCTGGAAAGAAAATGTATTTTGAAGATGATTTGGCTGGTAAAAGTTTGGTGGTTTATTCTGCTACTCTGAGCAAACCACTGTGTGCTGAACCTGCAGAACAGTAAGGTGGAAGTCCTTTGGAAGATAACCAAGAATTACCCTTGATAAATGAGGGTCAGAAAGCAGATTCAATTTAAAATATCTTTGTACCTAAGACATAAGTATGTATACAAACTAGCAGTCTAGAAGTACCCAACAGACTTAAGGCTGTGATCTGAAGTGAACAAGACCTTACAGCTTGCTTCCAGGCTTTCTGAAAGCCCCATGTATCAGAAGGATACATTTATGTATCCCTATCTAACAGCTTTGTGTAACAGCCTCAGGTAACAACTTTCTCCAGCTGGTATGGTGATGGTGTGAAGGACTAATATACTAAGTTTAATATTTTAATATTATAACATCCTCCCTGTAAATCCATTCCTTAATCCACCTTTGTGCCTTGAAACTGAAATTCTAGCATTCAAATAACTTTGTGAGGCGCTGAATATCTCCAGTGAAATGTTTGTGGCAGGCATGACTTGAGGTGGTCAGTCATTATCATGACCCAGCTTCTCCCTACTCTCGTCCATGCAGATCCATATTTAGGGGTAATGTGTGACTAACTACAGGGATTTGTTTCTGGTCTAGAGCTACTTTATTGATCCTTTTAACACAGGTATTTAACGTATTAGTCTTCTACCATGCAATGAATGTCTGCCAGAAGCTCACTTAGAAATCTGAGTAACACACAACTTCTGTTCTCTCCTCTTAAGTAAAAAGGTGCGTGTGTTAGAATACCCTGCCTGGAGGTCTGGAATAACATCTCTCACCCCATACCTGCTGCTGGAAGACAGCTTGCCAGGCAATTAGGGAAGTCAAAGCAGAAGCAGACTGTCTTCCACTGAGGCTGGAAGTAAGTTTGCTCTGTCACAACAACCAGTTCCATGAATGTCTGGTCAGGAGCTTTGGAGTGACACCCAGGAAAGCTCTGTCTTGCTCTCCACAAAGTGAAACTCAGAGTATTTGAGAGGTTGAACAGCAACTATTGTCACCCCAGAACTTCAGACAATCTTCCAGGTAGTGGGCTCTGGCCATTGTAGAGAAGCTGCAACAGGCAGGCAGACCCCTCACTGCTTTGCTGGGATCATTTGCCAAGCAGTGTACAAGCTACATCTTCTGCAGTGTGGCTCAAACACAAACTACATGGGGAATTTGCATTTTTTGCCCTTTCTCTCATACAGCAGCAAAAGTTGCCAAATGCTCAGAATTTACATGCAAATAGCCTTAGTTGTTCTCTGGTTGCAGAGGAGAAGCAATGGGAGAAAGGGCTGCATAACCGGAGCTCATTGCCCTTTTTACCAGGCACAGTTCAGGCATGATGATGGTTAGATACACATCAGATTTTCACACTGTGGTTTATATAGCTGTTAAAACACACTAAACCAGCACACACAGATTTCTTTCTCTCCTCTCTGGTCAAGAGCCCCTGACCAAAATCTGTTAATCCTAGGGTGCAAGATGGTTTTTTGCCATCCTTGAGACGGTTTACATTGCAGTCCAGCATCGTGTAAGCCTCACAGAACTCTTATGTAAAGTATCTCTTTCACAGTGTGGCGTGTATTTCGCTTAGGCTTGCAGTGTGCATTGAAAACCCTGTAAGGCTGGGACCCACCGAAGATACTGAAGCAGAGAAATATGGAATAGAGCTTTTCCTTAGGGGAAAAAAAAAACAAAAAACAGGTCAGGCAGAAGGACTTTCTCCATGAGGAGACAGAAGATGTCATGTTCCATATTTCCATACACACCTCTGTGACACCACCAGCATCTACTTATAATAGAAAACAGTCCATCCTTATTTATTTCCTCTGAACCCAATAACTGCTAGAGAGCCTCTAATGCAGATACTCTGCCCTTTACCTCAATGCAAAACACAGTACAGAATCAGAGCTGATCAAGCCCACAGCGCAATTACAAAATCTCCTAGAATGCGGAAAGATTTAGTTCTATAGATAAGCCCAGAGTTATTGCCACAGGAAATTAGGCTCTAGACCAAGTATATATAAGGATAAGTGTATATGAAAATCCATTTGTTTTCTTGCTACTGTAGTTCACTTTCTTTTTCTAGCAGTCTGGAGACAGAACGTACTTGTCACCTAAACACAATTCCTTCCTATCCTTGTGATATTGCACAGAGGTCAGCATTGGTAACAGCCTTGGAAAAGAAAATCCTACAGCAGAAAACCACTTAGGATCATTATTAGAGCCCGTGCAAATGTAGCAGCAGTGTGCTGCTAAATTAGGAGTAGTTATATACACTCGAACCAACAGCATACGTGGGAGGAGGAAATGGGGAGACTCTGCAGAGCAGCTGAGTTTGGACACAGTAGTGAATACAGAGCCTTCAGCGCTGACTCACTTTTTCCATTTTTTAAATAAAAACATTAGCAGAGATATTTTTAAGTGGTTACTGCGCTTTTCTGCTGCAAGCCAAGTCTTTTCATAAGTTTTAACTCTCTTCACCCCCCTCAGCAGTAACATTAGTTATCACTTCTATTTTATTAAATCCGTTTAGCCATAAAGCCCAAGGTAGTTTTAAATGGAGCAGTCCTTAGTCCATAACTTGTTGGTTTCTAAGGGAAAACCACTTTCCCAAGAAAGCGCAGGAGCCTGGGAGCTAGGATGTCTTGGCTCTACCCTTCATATTTCTGCTGACATGCTGTATTATGGAAAAATGAAACAGACCTGGTTGTGAAATTAGGGCCAGAGTTGTACAAGCAGATTTCTGCCCTCAGTGAAATTGACAGAGGCCCAGAAGTTCAGCCGTACACATCAAGATCCTTCAAACATAGCTGGTTTATTTATGGTACATACCCTGCTCCCCAGCATCAGAACAGCCACGGTTGCAAAAACCCTGAGTCAAATCACATTTTAAAGGAGAAAGAAAACAAATAGCCCAGGCCTTCCACAATAAGGACAAGCACACGACAGGGTAACACCATCAGACACAGGCTGCTGAGCTGTGGAGTACTCTCCAGCTCAACTATGAGGATTCCAGCAGCAGTACTCAGAAACTCACAGGTCAAGCCCTTGGGAGCACAGCAAACCTGCAGATGTAGCAGCAATGAACCGCACCAGTGATGTACAGCCTCAGACCAAATGGAACCTAGACAGTGTGAGAGAAGTTGAGTGGCATCTTTATTGACATGTGGGGCAGAGTTTTTCACATGTTCACAAGTGCTGCCTCATTAGGCAGCTAAAAAGAGCTCAGGCTTTTGAAGGCGTCCAGTACCCAAGAGCCTGCAGCCAGAGACCTGGGGCTCTGTATGTTGTAAAAAGTGCACTAAAAGATGTTCAAAGTTTGGCACATATCCGAGAATAAAAGTGGGAGCAAAATTCTTTTGAAACCTGCCTTTTAGTTACATGGCTATAGGCTCAGAATCAGCTTTTTACCTTGCAAATAACTGCAAGTACAAAGCAACATCCTCAAAAATATAAATAGCTAAAAAAAAAGGGTCCAATTTAGAGTTCAGTTTAGGAAGTTTCAGTTTCCCACTTGGAAATCCCCATGGGTTTATGTTCCATGATAACAACTTCGTAAAATTATCTTCCATGTAATTTTTAATTAAGTTTCAAGAAAGTTCACAGATTAGAACAAGTATTCCTCCTGTAATCTTGACATTACTAGCAGTATCCAGCTGATTTTGAAATTGCTCTTGTTCTCTCTTTCCCCCTCTTCAGCTGTCCATTTGTCTCTGTATTCTTCATCATCAGACTTCTTGGTAATTTGAGAAATTCTCAGCTATTGTTTTTAAATAATATCCATTTCACAGAGGGGAAGTATTTTTCCTATTCCCCTCTTTCCTTCCACTCCCCACCCACCCAATTGTGCATTCCTCTGCACAAACAGATGCTGGAATTTGTTCATGGCAGTGTGACTTGCTATATTTCCCCCACAGTTCCCACAAGAATACTGTATTCCTGTCTCCCATCCTGTCCCAAACTGTCTCTGTGGTTGCCATGTACTGTTTAACAGTTGCCACATTCCACCTAAGAAGTGGAAGAATTTCTCAAAACACTCAGCAAGTGATTCCAGTTTATTCAATACTTCCCATGTGACTGCTTTACAAATATATGGGATGTAGTTCTGTGGTCCTTAGAATGGTTAAGGTGCAGAAAATGTACACTTTCTTAATCTCGCTCATCCAGTATGTGGCTAAAGGCTCAAGTCTGGCAGGAATTCAGGCACAAAACAGAAAAGGAAGACAAAACTGCAGATTTGGGTTAGTTTCTGTCCAAAGAGAAGCAGTTAAGGAAATTCAGAGTGTGTAAAGTCAGACTCAGCCTCATGAAAATTGCACTTTACCAAAGGATTTAACTCTGACGCAGCAGTCGAGATTGCTACCCTTGAAGTAAACACACAACTACAGCTAGGACTTGGTTCCCAGAAAACAGTGGGTGCCCTCTCCAAAACTCACATCTATTCAGCTTTGTAGCTGTAAGATCAGCTAACCTACTCAAAGGGTGCATAGACCAGCACGATGCTTCTCTTTGCACTCGGCATGCCAGAGAGCCTAAGAATAACACTGAAGGCTGTATCCTAAGCTGCTAGATCCTGAGTGGGGCAGCTCCATTGACTTGGGAAGTGATGTGCCAAACTAGCTGAGGTTTTAGGCCCAAGCATAAACAGGAAATGAGACTGTATAGGCAGAGCAGACAGAAAATCACTTCATTTCTGGCACACCAGTGGATGAGTGCCCTGTAGATGGAAGGGAGAAAGGGAGACAGAGAGAGGGGTTTCCCCTCCATCCCTCTGCTTTGAAAAAGCTTCCCTGGACCCTTTGAGAGATGATGTCTTCACAGGGTGTGCAGGAAGGCCAGACCTTTTTCCAACAGCTGCAGAAGCAGAGGGTCTCTCAGTAATATTCCAGCAACAGTAATGGCACAGTAGCCACAGCTGTCTTACTTGGGTTCAAAGTCAGGATCTTTTCCCTTTATTCCTAACATACATACACACACACACACACACATATACTCACTGTATCTTTTTATAACAGAGAGGCTGACATCATCTCCTAGACAGTATATCCACCTCTCTTTCAGGACCATAGAGGTGCAAAACAAACACACTATGTGAAACACTGCTGAGGAAGGGGAAAGGAGGGTTCAGATACACCCCAAGTTGCCCAAACATCTTTTAGATCTTAAACCTTTAAATTCACATTATTCCATATTTGGACAATTTGCTTCGTGCACAGACAAATCCATGTTTTCTTTTACACACTGAAAATTGCAATGAGTGTTACTGCTATGAAGGTCTGAAGCTCTGTATTTTTGAGACAGATTAACTGAGCCTCTGTTTTATGATTAGTTCTACAAAAGCCACTTCAACTGTGCACCTTTACACCCCTATATGGCAGTGGAGAAACAGCAAGAAAAGAATGTCTGCAGCATGAGAATGGATATATTTTAAGAACTGAATCATAGAATCATAGAATAGTTTGGGTTGGAAGGGATCTTAAAGTTCATCTAGTTCCAACCTTCTATTGGATGATTATATTTCTTTGGACTTTCTATTTAGTAAAAAGCTTTTCCTTGTATCTATGTTTTCTATTAAAAATCACACCTGCTTGCTGCCAATAAAGTGTGATTTCTGCAATGGTAATTCCCCATATTGAGACCCATACAGCAGCAAAGACATAAGGGTTACTAATGTGTTGGAAACCATATAAGTGCCTGAGATTGCCATGTTAAGAAGCAGGGCTTCTTCCCCCAGATAGATGGGAAGTGCAGCTCCACCTACGCATGCAGCATGAGCAAAACCCAGGCAGAACTGAAAATCATTGTGCAACAGGAAAACTATAACATAGTTCCCATCACAGAAACATGGTAGACAACTCGCACAACTGGAGCGGTGCAATGGATAACTATAAATGATTCAGAAAGGACAGGCAAGGAAGGAGAAGAGGTGGGGTAGCCCTGTATATTAGGGGCTCTTTTGGTTGTTTAGAGCTTAATGATAATGACTATAGGATCAGAGTTTTTATGAGTAGGAATCAGGGGAAAGGCCAAAAAGGCGGCTATGATGGTTGGGAGTCTATTATAGACCATCCAGCCAGGGTGCAGAGGCAGGTCACATATTCTAACAGCAGCTGGGAGAGGTCTCACAGGTTGATCTGCTAAGGCTAGAAAGGCTCTGCAGAGCAACCTGGACAGGCTGGAACCACAGGCTGCGGCCAGTGGTTTGAGGTTTAACAAGGCAAAGTGCCAGGTGCCGAACTTGGGTCTCAACAGCCTCATGCAACACTCCAGGCTTGGGGAAGAGTGACTGGAGAGTTGCTTATGAAAAAGGACATGGGGGTGCTGATTGACAGAGCTGAACACGAGCCAGCTTGTGCCCAGGCAGCCAAGAAGCCACCAGCATCCTGTCCTGTATCAGCACCAGTGTGGCAGCAGGGCCAGGGTAGTGATTGTCCGCCTGCACAGAGCACTGGTGAGGCTGAACCTTGAATCCTGTGTTCAGCTCTGGGTCCCTCGCTAGAAGACATTTAGGTGCTAGAGCAGGGCCAGAGAAGAGCAGCAAAGCTGGTAAAGGGTCTAGAGCACCTGAGGGAATGGGGGCTGTTTAGGCTGGAGAAAAGGAGTCCAAACATTTTGATTTCAGATGACATCTGGCTTCTGGGGGAGCAACTGTAACATTGTTGATTCATTACTCTGGACATTGTTTTTTGGGTGGAGCAGATGAACTATGGCAGACGTTTGAAGCTGAAAACTGCTGGTGCAACAAGCACACTCTATAATGACTAGACATGTTACAGAAAACATTGAAGCAGACTAAGAGAAACCAGTCTATATTATAGTGAAATCACATTGGGGCATGTCCCTGGGATGAAATCTTCCTCTAAATACACTAACACTTTCCTTTTTCCCAGCACCAGCAGAACTGTTTCACAGCTTGTTGTAGCACAGCCTTTCTCCTGACTTTCACCCCATCCCATACGTCTGATCTGTCAGAAGAGTGCATAACACACAACCAATGTTTAAGATGTAAGCAGACAATACTCATGAGTGAAAAGCAGTTATACATTGCTCTACCTTCTGTCTCTTTCTTCCCCTTTCCCCTCAATACAAAATGTCTGCAGAGTTTTTATGAGAAGATTAGGGTTATGTTATGATTAAAATTCATCATAATTACAGGATTTTCAGGCAAAAGAAAATCACTGTATTCATAAAATGCAATCACATGTCCAAGTCAGACTGCCTGTTGTGGCACTAAAAGAAGTTAAATGCACATGAAGTCTTTTTCTTTCTTTGTATTGAAGAAGGAATTTCCTATATGTGAAGGCAAATGTCAGCTGCTTAAAATGGGCTTGCCATGGCAATAGCTAGCACTTTCCACTACAGACCTCTCCCTTTTAGACCAGAAAATTGTTGTGTATGGGTAAATATATCAAAAATAGAGATGCAGATATCAGGACAGTCACATCAATTCTGATCACAGAGTAGCAAAGCATGGATAAGCAGTCACAGAGTGTCTTAAAAGCACATCTCATAGTTGCTAAAATCTCAGTAACTGCTCTGATTTCTCAACATCAAAAATAGATTCAGACATTTTTCAGATCTGTATTGATCTGACCAACAGTAACTGACTCTGAATTACTACATCTATATTTAGAAATCTCTGTACAAAGAGTTCACTGCATCGAGAGTCAGGCTCAGCTATTCATACGTTGTTATCAGAAGTGATGGGATGTACCAACTGCTAGGCTTCACCATACAAAGTCACTGATGAAGTTTTTCAGTTTGCTTCTCACTGCCCTTAATAAGCAAGTCTCAGAACCCAAGATCCTTCTGATATTTTGAAAAGAAGAAATTAATACATCTGCAGATTATATACATACATATCCACACAGAGATTATGTCATTTCTATATTTCTAAATGTAGAAACTTTCATCTTATTTTAATTATAATGAAACTGAAGAGTAACTTGTTTGCAAATACAATTTTTACATTCAAAAGATAACTTGGGCAATCTGCAAGCAGCTTCCACTCCCAAGACCTGTCTGTGAAGTCTATCTTACATATGCATCTTACAAATTCAGGGGAAAAACAAAATCAGTCAGAAAGAAGATGATCATAGGCTGATGATCAGAGGACAATAAACAGGGTTACAGTGGGAAAATAAAGTCAGCTGAGTTTTCAAAAGTCAGAAAGTGCCTGAAAGAAAACCAGGCAGAATGACTCTTGTTTTAAGAACAATCCTTTATTTTACTCATGTCCTGTCTGTCTTTAAAGATCAAACCAAAATATAAACATAACCTGATTTTCAGTGTAGAATTTCACTGCAGGAACTCATTAACAAAAACTAACAACAGAAAAAACAATTATAATAATTTATCTGCATTAAGACATCTGAAACAAAACACAATTATCTATTTTCATCATTTAGATTTTACTCTTTCAATCTGGATGCTACCCCAGAGTTCTACTGTTGTACATATAGGTACAGAAACAGCATGTAAGGAGAAAAAACACTTCTGGAAATGCTTTCCTGCTACCCTCTCTCCCCATCAAGAGCTGGGGTCTGAAATTCATTCAAATGAACTTGTTCTCCAAAATGTACACTTTTAGAGTACCTGAAGATCCAAACATTCAAAATTGCTTTATGAACTCATTTCAGAAATTCCACTGAAACACAAAGGAGAAGGAGTGTGAAATAAATTCCCAGGATATACTTTTTAGTCTGCCTTAAAATCAGTTTAGCCGCGATTTTCCTGTATGCTTCATCAGTTAGTGTTTGAAGAGTTATCCTGCATGCTTTCTGTGAAAAGATTCTATAGAGTGCCTAGAGTCTAATGGCCCAACACACTGAAAATACAGAGCAAAGTGATCAAGATGAAAGGTTGGCTCTAACTGGGAATTTTTAGCTTATTGCATTCCTTTCACAGATCATAGACATGGAAGTGACTCTCATGATTACATCTCACTGACATTCAATCCCTAAAAAGACAACTTGTTCTTTCCAGAGTGAGTTGGAAGACCATTTCACATATCTCAATAAAGACAAATATTTGCCACAAGGCTGCAGTTTATGCAGAAGTGTCTCAGTTGTTCACAGCAGTGAACTCTTGGGTACAAGTACCAGAACAAAGGAAAAAAAAATCAGTATAGGCTCCAAGAACAAAATTTCTTCTTCTTTCAAAAATGTTCAATTATATGAAAGAAAGAGAAGTGCTACAAAAGCAATAGAAATGTACCACAGTTTAGTCTTACAACACACAAACCACTTGATTGCAACAGTAAATTAAGTAATATAATTCTCCAAGTTTCATCAGACTTTAAATTATATACCCTATTAGAAGAAAGTTTACTATTCTGAGCATTGTATTAGCTCTGCCTTCAACAGTCTGTATAACTACAAAGTTAGTGTAATAGAATCATAGAATAGTTAGGGTTGGAAAGGACCTTAAGATCATCTAGTTCCAACCCCCCTGCCATGGGCAG
>WYDI02012712.1:0-18044 GCA_009867235.2 Psittacus erithacus | reverse complement strand
ATTCATGTACTACAAAGGAATGCTTGTGTCAAGAGTTTTCCAGTGGGATTGATACTTGTGATGAACTGAAGAAAACATTCCAAACTGCCTTAGACGTTGGGAAGAAAACCAGATTCTTGTACAGAAGTTGTTGCAACAATTGGCTTAAAGAAAGAAAAGCACATAAAAGTAACAAAACAGGTATCCCCTGCAGGGAATAAATATCGAATGGAAGGGTGCAAATGGGGCCTGGAGTAAGGATGCGAAATGGGAAGCTCTTCAAGCCTGCTGAAGCTGAGAGACAGCAGGCACTGCTTTCTGGAGATCCGTGTGCTGTCCATCTGGTGGCTGCCCAGACAAAACAGGAGAACCATCTGCCTTCCAGCTGGTCTGTCAGAGGGTGCCTGCTGGGAGGCTCACGTGTTTGGGTATGGATCCTGTCAGTCTTTGTAGTCTCGAGATGGGATGTGAGGATCAGCTCGGAAAGAAGGGGAGAGCAGGGAGAAGAGGAGTGCATGCAGAGAGGGCTTTGCTGTTCATCATTAGGAAGTTGGTGTTGTCCACCTTATGTGAGGGTGCGTTCTTCTTCTGATGTCCTTTAAACAAGGAGTCATAGTGTAAAACTGGTACCCGATTTTGAGAGCATCTGACATGATCTTGCATCCGTTTGTCTTAACCGGTGTTAATTGAGTGAAAATCAGCTTAAAAGGCAGCACACTGTGTTGGATGCTGACCTCCCTCATAATTCCTGAAAGCATGGACAAAAATGATTGGAAGAAGAAGGATTGAACAGTGTTACTGACAAGGGTTGCCATCGGCTAGACAAGCATTAGCTGCTGTAGTGGAGCAAGATGAAAATGTTACCAATTTGCTATAAAATCAAGAGACGTTTTGCTTGAAAGCTTACATTTGGTTTATGGATTTCTTATTGGCTTTTTGTTACCTGCTTTCAGCTTTTATGAAAACACTTAGATTCACAACAATGCTTTTTACATTCAGCAGATCTCCTACCTTTTGTTTCAAAGGCTTAGTCTGGGATTTTTTTGGTTGTTTGCTTTGCATAATGAGTCATTAAATCAAAAGAACCAGAAGAATTGCTGTGAAAGTCAGCATGTTCTGCTCTCCCTTCTGCTTTGGCCAGGGCAGCAGTGTCTGGCTGGGTCTTGGGTACCAGGATGGAAGCCTGAAATCTCACTAGATGAAGGGATGGAGCTGTTTCAGTCCTTAAGGAGGTTTAAGAACAGCAACTGTGTGGGTCCTTTGGCAGCCTTGGCAAGGGCCAGGGGTATTAACTCAGTACAAGGATTGAAATAGGAATAAAGTTTTATTTTTAGCACTGGTCTCTTAGGGCATATTGGAAACCTGATCAGCAAAGGGAAGTGCTGTCATGCTCAGTGAAAGATGCACTGCTGTACCTGAGTGGGACTTCCAGTCTGAGCGTGAGCTGGAAGGTGGAATTGGGAGTCAGCTTTGTCTGGCACTTTGCCTCCTGCAGCAGCCAGTTCCTGCTGCTTCCTTGCTTAGGTTTATCCATGATATGCTTGGCCCCACACGTAGTGCTGAGCAGGGATGAGGGCGCAGGAGGAAAGCTGCTTCCCAAATTACCTGACCATAAATAAAATACACCTATTTTATTATGCATGAATACAGATATTATTACTGGCCACATGTATGGCTTGTACTTTTAGTAATATCAGTATTTAAAGGTAGACCACGGTAAAACAAGCCCACACATTATACAGATCACAAATCATAGCTGTGAAAGCCTTTAGTGACTGCTGTGGGAGGGGCAGCTCAGAATAGAAGTGAGATTTATGTTTGCCTCTAGGAGACTTCTTCAGGAAGTTTGCTGAGTATGGCCGTGAAGGCACCCCTCA
Source organism: Psittacus erithacus (assembly GCA_009867235.2). Lineage (NCBI taxonomy): Eukaryota > Metazoa > Chordata > Aves > Psittaciformes > Psittacidae > Psittacus > Psittacus erithacus. The sequence goes on along the minus strand of WYDI02012712.1, from coordinate 16,188 downwards.
GTAATACAGATTGCAGTGAAATGGTTGTTCACTAATTTCCCATCCTGGGCTATTCTGTTTAATTATAGACGTCCTAGGCTTATTTTACAGAGATAGTTAAGAGTTTGTGGAGAGCTCTTTGCAGGGGGAAGCTTTGCTCAGTTGAAGGCTGCTACTTTCATTATGGAAAATGCTACTTTCATAATGAAAAACTAGGCATCTGTGCCAGAGAATATTTAAATGTATGAAAAATGCAGATTTCTTTTATCATATTAAAGCAAAACAAAATCTGTCTTCTTTTCAAGGTTGCAGGGTGCAACAGTGTGCCGTTCATTTTCTCATGCTGTAGGAGAACGTGGAGTTTGGAAATCACAGTTTCATATTGTAAATTTACCATCAAATTGACAAGGGCTGTAAAACCTGTCTGCTGAGCTGAGGCCAGGTGAAACTGAGCTCTTTTATCTTGGGGGATGGCTGTTCCCCTTTTAATAATCTTTTCTTCTAGTCCCCAGTTCATTTCTCATTCTAACTTTATGGATTGCTTCTGTGTGACACGAAGGTGCCTTTAAATCTGCTCCTTCCCAATTTGTAAGCACCTTGTTTCTATGCAAATAATGAAGCATTGAACATAGACTGTTTTGACTGACATACAAAATCCTTTGGCTAAGTAGTTACACCCTCCTTTCACCTCCGTGTCCTTTGCGAGCTGTACTGTTTCCGTAACCCACTTTCCTGTTCTATAGACCCCCCGAGTAATTTTTGGTGACCTTAATTTATTAAGATGAACTGCCTAATTGCTTTGCAGATATGACACATTTTTAAATGAGTGCCTTTTAATCATGAACATTAGTCACGTGTTTGTTTGTTTTGAAACGAATAAATAAATGCATAATCCCTGCATCCTTTACGACTGGTTTGTTCAGCAAGTTTTCTAATCATAAACTACTTCTGCAAGTAAAATAAGGTGAATGGCGCACTTTAAATTGCAGCTTGCTTCTTGTGGTCAGTTTGGATGCTTAAACTTGGAGAGTTGAGGCAAAATCCCAGTGTTGGTCTTAACTAAGCCTGGTGTAGGTGTAGGGTGAGCTCATTCTGTTGGGCTCCTCTCCTGGTCAGGCTGGCTCCGTCTCCCTGTACGCCTCCAGTCTTCTCCCTTCCTGCTGGACACTGAAGATGCAGCTGGGTTTCTGGGATTGGCTTCACTTGAAATGGTATTTGAAGAAGCTCATGTTCTTTCATCCTTTCTTGATCTATAAAGGTGTCATTGGGTGTAAATGCCCTGGCTGTGTGGTTTTGCTTTCAGAAAAGCCTGCAGTACGCCAGTTTTTCTCAGGCTATTTTCACATCTAATTGTGTTGAGAATACATAGTTTTGTTGGTAACATTTTGGGGCTAGATTGCCATCTGTGTGACATGCAGCAGTGTGTAAATCAGCTTTTTGACTGACTTTTGGTCTACATAGTGAAATTACAGTGAGCCTTGATAGCTGTTCTCTTTGCCAGTTGGTAATCTTAGTGTGTCGCAGTGTGTCTGGTCTCTGACTTGTCTGAAAAGAGCTCTGAGGTGTATGGGATGGAACCGAGGAAGGCTTTTGTTTGGTGCTGCAATGAAAAATAAATTCAAGACATAGCAACAGCTGCGGGTGACAATTTAGAGTTGCTGAATAAGGATTGTAATCTGCATTTATCACTGACATCACATGGGATTAAACACTTTGAGGTGATTGTTCTTGGGCACGGCCTTAGGGAGGGCTATTACCATGACACAACTAGTTGTCATGGCAATGCATGGAGAAGAGGGAGACTCTTCCTTCCTCCTTTGCATTCTGCACTACTCTATTAAGGGGAAGCCTGAGATCATTGGCAGAGCTGTCCTTGTGTTATTTTAAATGTGACACCAAATTCTACCATTCCTCCTTTGTGTTATGGTTGAAATCCTGGTGTGTTGTACGTAGCTTTTGTGGGTTGCCTTTTATGTTTCAGACAGGCATCAACTTCTGCTCTCTTGTATTCGTTGATTGCATGGTGTGTTCTCTTGCTTCCTATGTAAGAATCAAGTTGATCTGCCCATATCGGCCAGCCAAGGTGAGGCCAGGATGTCTCTGCTGTAAGGATGCTCCTAGTCAAAGCTATGCAGGAAAACGCAGTAATGCAGTCTTGCCCTGCCTGCTTTCCCTGTCACACTTCACCTTCACACCCTGAAAGATGATCAGTTAAAGTGAAAGTTGATGCCAAAAATAAAGAAAATCTGTGGAAAATGATATATAAATCAGTCTCTCTGACTTTATAATGGGTTTAATTATTTAGTAGATTTAATGTTGCTAGCATTTAATTTCTCTATGATGAACTGTGAGCTATAGTTCAGTGTACTCACCTTGGCGAAACTCCCCTAAGGTGAATAGGTCTCTGCACAAACGCTCCAATTGCTGTTTCGGAGTCTTAATTTATAATTAGAATTTATTTTTGAAGATCCAGTGTAGAAGTCCACTGTAAGCATCCCTGAATGGTTTACTTTCTGCAGCTAAGCCACTTTCTGTTTCATGGCATGAAATAATGAAAGGTCTTCATAAGAAGATGATTCTGCCGGCACTAATCAACTATTACATCCGTGTGTTCTGTTTGCAAATACGTGTATGGTAGCAAAGAGTTTTTATTATTAAGTGTAAGTCAGACTCATAACTGCTAAATACTGTTTCTTTCTTTATACAAGTTATTAAATAAGTTTGGGGTTTTGGAAACTCTCTAGTCCTTTGCTATGCATGTTCAAACATTAAGGGTTTGTAACCGATGTTTTTAACATAGAAAAGCTGTTCCAGGTCTGAAGTCTCATTTAACATGTGTTTTCCTCTTACAAGTTGATCAGCCCTAGGATAGTTATTTAATAAAAGTATTTGCAACCTCAGATAGAAATTTATGTCTTTATTTTAGCTATTTATTTAATCAGTTTTGGTTGTAGAGCTTTTCTTACTATGGAATTATTCTTTCTCACAGTTGCTGCAGCCCAAGCCATAGCAGAAGAAAGAAGAAGCCAAAGTGGCATTAGCCCTATTGCAGTTCAGACCTCAATAAATATAAAGACAGCAACTAAACCAGGTATAATTATTGGTCATTGTTCTTAATGAAGTACTGGGTTCACAAGGGAGTGAATAAAACTTTTAAGGAGAAGTTTGATGCTCTTTCTTCAGGAGGCAGAGCACAAAGCACCTCATCAGTAGTTCAGGGATTCATTGAAGGTCTTTGCTCTCAACTTGCTCGCAGTTCAGTTGGTGAAGTTGCCTGTCTTTTCAGCAGAGCATAACAACAAAGATAAATGGAGTTGGTTTTGTGCTCTCATTAGGTTACCAGTTCACTTGCTGAAATTTTAGTCTTTATACCTACAAAGACTTAAGGAATCTTGGTTCTGCTTAGCCTGCAAACGAGCTATCCCACAGCACTTTGAATTGGTTATTCTGGCTGAGCTGTCTGTTCTCAGGTTGAGTTGTCCAGGATTCCTGTAATTCTTGATCACAGGAATTAATATGTACAAGAATAAAGATCAGAAGTGGCTTTGGAATGGGTGTGTTCTCACACACCTGACTTCTGCTCAGGCTTTCTTTTGGCTGTATGCATTAGGCCTTCTAATATTGTGGCTGCTTTCTGCTGTACCTATTAAGAATAGTGGATTGGTTGTTTTGAGGAAATGGAAAAGGGAAAAAGGAGGGTATTCAGCTTCCTATGAACTTCCCAGATTACATCTTGACTCTCTGTCTGTATAGAGTGTGCAGTGCTTTGGTGCTATATGTCCCTCTTGGGAAGCTCCGTTATCCTTGTGACAGTGAAGACTTCCATCTTTTTCCTTATTTAATTTGAATGTTTGAAATGGCTGACAATTGTGTGTGTTCGTTTTTCCTTTTGACAGTGATAGATGGTTCCATTCTGAGAACAGAAGAAAGACAAAGACTGGCCAGGGAGCGTAGAGAAGAGCGGGAAAAGCAGCAAGGTATTTTCATGTTTCATTTCAAACACCATTTCCTTCAATGTCTATGATAAAGGAATAACTTTCTTACTCCTTGTTCAGTCACGTTTTCCAGCTTGCTGGGGAAAAGAGGCAGGGTCTGCTCTTGGTCTTCCATCAGTCACCATCTGTGACCCTGAATGAAGAACTCCTAGATTTGAGAGGAAAACACTAGAAATTTCTGGCTTCTTAAAGCTGTATGTCACTTCTGACTTCCGTTTCTGAGTGACCAGCAAATAAATTTAGCCAGTTTCTTACTGAAAGCCTTACCAAAAACAGCTGTCAAAGTAAAACTTTTAGCTTTAGAACTGCTTCCTGTAGCCCTGAAGGCTGAGGTTTGGGGAGCGCTGATTCAGAGCAGATCAAAAAGGTTTAGCTAGCTGAATGCCCTGATTGCCTTGAACACAGTTTCCCTTGTTTCCTAGCACACTGCAGTGACTCCTGGATTGAGGTGTCAGCAGTATATGCTTTATCTTAGCAAAGAATCAGAGACCCAGAGAAGAGCATAAACTTCTTGCCCAGCTTTATGCTGTTTGTGATGTGAATCGATGCATGTATGTGCAGCAAGAGATGAAAGGGTCACAGGATGCCCTGCAGTTCTGGTTCTTGGTCTCCCAGCTTGTGAGGAGTGGTGTCTCCCTGGCCAGTATGTTTGTTTCTTAACATGAAAAGCAAGCCGTGAGAATGATGGAGTTATCCTAACATGGAGGGGGGCTAGAACTAGGCCACAGATAAATTCACAAGTATTTTGGGTGCCTTATATCTATATCTTATATCTAGGTACTGCATTGTTGGTGTAATTATCTGGTCTCCTGCGTCATTTAATCTGCATAGCCATGGAAAATGCTTCCACTGTGTGTATTCAACCACGAGGTTTTTGTCACAGGGCTTGCAGCTTCCTGTTGAACTGCACACAGCTGCTCCTAGGTGGAGGCTGTGGAGATTAGTGACACAACTCTTTTGAACTCAGATGCAGTAACTGTGGGGGGTTCCCATCTATCTCAGTGCTCTAAGGCTTTCCACTGTATTTTGTTCTATAAAAAGAAAGGAAAAGCACAATATAGAAAATTCTGCCTTTTGATACTCAACTTACTACTTAATGACGAAGACTTTGCTATTAGGATGGGAAGAAAAATACATGCTTAATACAGGGTGTATGTGTATCCTGACATTCCTGTCTGGGCAGTAAAGTCTAATGGCAGGAAAGATTCTAATTCCAGCCTAACGTGGGGACAGAATTAGACTCCTCTGTTGTCATGTGCAGTGTCATCCAGCTCTGCAAGCTAATCTTGTTGTATGTTCTAGCTTTACGTGATGGTAATTTTCTCTTAGTCTCTTGCCTGTAAGTTGTGTTGTAATATCAATGAATAGTTAAGTTTGATTCTGATTCTTTCTTAAAAACCTACAGCTGCCAGAGAGACACAGATCCTGGAGAAGGAGAGAAAAGCAAAACTCCAGTATGAAAAACAGCTAGAAGAAAGGCAGAGAAAGCTAAAAGAGCAGAAACAGAAAGAGGAACAACGGAGGGCAGCAGTAGAAGAAAAGAGGAAACAAAAAATCGAGGAGGAAAAGGTACTACATGCCAAAGTTCTGTAGCTGGAAAGAAAATCTTCCATTGTTTTCCTACATTACTGTGCTCTGAAGTGATTTGAAATAGGAAGTTACGGAAATGAGGAATGTATTGGAACATAAAAATATGTCCACATCTGTGCAGTGGACTGTATAGACACATGTCACCCTTCCCCATCGCAGGCCTAGCTTTAGCTATACCTGAGGCACTCAGGCCTTCAGGAGCTGTGTTTGGCTACTGGTTATTTTTCACATGAGCAAAAATCTCACCCCATATTCCTAGATTTCTAGATTGCTTTCAGTGTATTTTGTAGATCCTGTTTATAAATGAGCATGGCTGGCAGGTCTCAGGCTTTTCTTAGTTCTGTGTCTTGCTTCCTGGGAGACCCACTGTGGTCCAAGAAGCTCATGTTCTTTCACTTCTCAATTACAATTTGTTGTGTACGTTGAGCAGTTGATAATATTATATGTATAGTTACAATTGCTGCTTTGATCTGTGCATTGACTGTTCTTACTTGGCAGTTTGCCTTTGCTTTGACTGCATGTGGGCCACCAGAGTGGTATTTGAGTTGCAGAGCTCATTGCAGTTTGGTAGAAGCTGAAAGTAGAAAGAAATGTATGAAGTTATGCCATCCCTTTTGAAGAGTAGATTTGCTAGTGTGTGTTAAATGTGATGCAGGTGCTGAAAGGGTTCATTCCAGGGTGTCAGCAATAAAGGCATGACACGCACATGTGCTTTCATAAGCTGATTGTAAGAAGTTGCTGTGGGTCATTGATGAAGGGCCTGGCTGTGCCCTGCATTGTCGCATTGTTCTACCAATACATCTGTTTCACCCTTTTTGGCAGTATTCTGCACTGGTGTTTGGTTATTTGTAATTGGCTTCTGGGTGTGTTCAGACTGATATTCCATTTGGACTTCATGGAATAGTTCACATTGCTGAAGAACAAGCAGAAATGTTTGGGTGGGCCTTGACTGCAGTCTAGTGCAGTCTCATCCCTTTAAGCAACTACTTTAAATAAAAAGCATCCCTTTTGCTTCAAAACGTGTTACCCCTTAGGCTATATAGTATGTTTATTTATGTAATTTGGAGGATGGTGGATATGTTTTAAGTGGCCACTGGGATGAAGAAGACAAGGACTAGCTGATGAGTGTTTGGTGTTAACCTTGTCTTTTACTGAGTCCCTGGAGGAAGGTGACCTTGTCCATAGAGTTACGCATGAAGAATCCAGCAGGTGGGGAAAATAGTGTGCACTTGACCTGTAAACCTTGCTTTCAGCCAGAAAGTGGAAGCAGATCTTGGCTTTGGTACTCTGACATTAGAAAACTATCACTTTCAAAACAGCTAAGCTGTGTAATCTGCTCTAGGTGGCCCTGCCTTGGCAACCTCCCTGGCTGGACTAGATATCTCCAGAGGTCCCTTCCAACCCCTAATGATTCTGTGATCTTAGGGCAATACTTGCCAGGAAGATGCCATCTGCAGTTGTAAATTTAGTAGATAGAAGTGCATCAAAAACCCTATAAATCTCCAACATTCTCGTTTGATACTTCAGCCAAGTCAAGTTAATCATCTTCAATAGCAAATCCTGTGGAAAAAGAAGTGGTTCTCTGCCTAAGAGAACCTTGACTAGGATTGAGATACCTGTCTTAACAGTTACTCAGTTATTCTGTACAGCTGTGCAACTTAATATGCCTGTGTCTTGAGCTGATGGCTGATTTCTGTTGTTTGTATAGTGAAGCCTCTGTCTTTAGCTATGACTTTGAAGATTACTGCACTGCAGATACCTCCATGGAAATATCATCTACAGATTACCTAATGTCTGGGTACTTTGGCACTTAGGTTAGCTCCAGTTCAGGTTTCTGTAAGAGGGAAAGCTCAGCTTTATATTTTAAACAGATTCATCTTTTGTCAGTGGACAGAATCGTTCCTCCCTTCTTTCCAAGTTTGCTTTGTCGCTTGTGTTGTGAAATGGTGTTGAAAGACGGCAAAAGTCCTGTGTCCTGAAGAGGGAGAAGTGTTTGGATAATGAGTCCCTTGGCATCTTGCATTAGTGTATCAGTAAATACTGCTTCAAAAGATCACTTGGGATATGACTATTCCAGAAGAGAAATCTGTTGTTGACGCATGTATGGAAACCTGGCTGAGAAGAATCAATCTGGCATGGTTACAGCTCACCTTCAGAGCTCAAGTGCCCCTGTTGGCAGTTCCTAGTCCTGGAGACTAGGAACAAAAGCTTTTTTCCAGCCTCTTTGTCCTGCCAGCAGTGATTGGGGAAGTCTGGAGTTGACTGGCCTTTTATACAGCTTTGCCTTCATGTATTGCTGGTTCTGGTCTGTTAATGCCAGTATCTGTTAAGACTTGGTCAGTGCTTATATAGTTGTTTGAAAAACAAATAACCTTATACTTGTTATTTTATAATGGAGAATTCGTTCCACCTTTTAGAAACAACTCCACAATATAAATAGCTTAAAGGGTAAGCGCTTATTTTTGCTCACTTTGGGGCTCATCCCTATTTAGAAAATCAGTCATGCTGTTTACCGAATAGGAAATCTGTTGGGTGGCTATTTTAAGTAAAGAGTAGAATAGATTATCTGTGCTTTAGCTCAACCGAATTATGTTTGCAGTGTCTTGAAACCATTAATTGCCCTAAACATTCTTTGCGTCATAGTTTTTGTAACAAAAGCTTGTCATCAGGCAGTATAGATAAAACAGATTTCAAATTATACTGGGAGGGGGAGAATCTATCTTCTGGCATAGCTGTACTTTCTAGTTATAAGCTTCATAGAGCTGTTGTTTGATGATAGGAGCGATACGAAGCAGTTCTGCATCGTACCTTGGAACGGAGTCAGCGATTGGAAACACGACAGAAGAGATGGTCCTGGGGAGGGTCTGTAACTCCAGACTCAGAAAGCAAAACAGGTAAGTGGCTAAAACCGCACTGGCAAATGCAGCATTGCTCACATGGACCTGGGCATCCTTTCCTGTCTTGGATCTTACAACACGATCTGCGCGTAGCTGCCAGGGAAAGGATCCTATCTGTGCTTGCCCTGAAATGCTGCTCTGACTTAGAGCTATTTTTAACTTTGGGAAGAGCTTGAGAGAAGCCACGTGGGAAAACACCTGGCATCATTGTGTTGCCAGCCCCCAGTCATCAGATAAGGGGAATTGTAATGTGTAATGCTAAAATGGAGTCCTTCAAATGCAGCATGTGTAATGATGTGATAAGACTGATGATAAACAGAACAGAAACCCCAGTTGTACTGTATTACATCTAAAATGTTTTAAACACACCCGTAGAGTTACAGAATGCTCGCTGATGATGTGAATGACCGGTAATGGGTAAGGGGATGCAGTGGGGAGTGTCCAGACACTGGGTTCTATTGTATATTAGGTGATGCATTTTAACACTCTTTATTTGAGCTCAGATTGTTTCCTGTTTCATACAATAACTGTTTCTGCTTGTAAGCATTCTGAAATCAGACCAGCAAATCAGGATTGCAGTGGAAGGGATCTTTTCCTGTTATTAGCTAACTAGAAGAGCCCACCAATAAGTAACTTCATGTAAGTTACTGTCCAGGAATAAAATGAAACATAAAATGCTTTGGTTCAGCCTATCTTCTGAACTGGTGGATTGGTACTAAGTGTGTTTTAGTGGTGTTGTCTTCTGTCTGCTTGCTTGACTTTTAAGTGTTTACTTATAACATGTTTGAAAGTGCTTTGGTGTAAGTTACAATTATGATACCCAGCTCCCTCAGTTTTTGGTTCACTTGTGTTGTTTCCTGTTTGACCTTGTGACTTTGCTTACAACCCTTCTTCTTCTGCAGAACAACAGACCACAGCCGAAGGTGGAACTGGTGGTATTGATTTCTAAACTGTTCCTTTTCTGTTGCTTTACACTCACTACTAACCTTTTAAACTTGTGTTCTTGTGTCTCTGAAACTAAGGAAGACCATCTCCTTATAGATCTTTTCCTGGACCCTGGCCAGCTGTGCAACAACTGTGATCCCTAAGCAGAAAACAGTCCCCTATGTTTTGAGCTTCTCCTCCCAGCTAATTAAACTACAGCTTAAGTCATGGCATCCTGAGGGAATTTTCAGGGAAAGGATGTGTGCATGTGGGTTTTCCAAGATGCCTGGATGCAGCATGGGGGAGGAGAAGTGAAATTCTTCCTGGCTTGTATTTGAATACAAATTAGCTCAGTAGTCTTCAGCTTTTATTTATTTTCAGGGCAATTTTGAACCTTTTCATTGTTATCTAATTTGCAAGAAGTACATGGGAGGGTTTGCTTTGGTTTCCTTTTGCTTTGTTTCACCATCAGCTGAAGTAACATTTGCAAAATCAAATGGTGTTTTGCTGAAACTTCGTGTAAGGGAATGGGTCCTTTGTGATACTCCTATGTCAAATCAGATCTGTCCATTATCTAAGCATCATTCTACGTATTAACTGTGTTTTCATTGGATTTCTGGCACTTCCCAGCGTGTTGTTCAGAGAAGCATTTTGAATCATTGATATATTTGTCAAGGCTGTATGTTTAATAAGCAAAACTGGTTCTTGTAGCTAGTTTAAGATGATAGCTGAGACCCAGCTAAATGTGAATTGTGACAATGTGTGCATGCTCACGGCCTTACTAACTCAATCCAGCTGCCTTGTAATGCTGACAATATGGGACTTGAAAATGCAATGAAAGTCTAACTGAGTATGATTTAACTACTGTGGCTTATCCTGGCAACACAGCAGAAGCATGTGTATTTTATTTAACTTCTCTTTTCACTTCCTCTGCACAGCATGAATCCCTAATTTTCCTCAAAATTAGCCAGTTTGACTGGATTGATTTACCTGTTTAACATGGGTTGCTTGGATACGTATATAAATCCAATTACTTTATTTTACATTACCAAATGCCATTCAACCTTGAATCTAGGAGATCACATTTGCCTAACATACAGAAAACACTATTTTCCCCCCTCCTCCATTCTTTTCTACCTTACCTAATTTTAAAGCTAAACTTTATAGCAAACATGTTCTTTGCTCTATCAGTTTACATGAGGAAATGAGTCTTGCCTGTCCTTTTGATTGTGGAAGATGATCTTCAGTGCTGCTGATGTTGGACAGAGCCTTGGGTGACATGGTCTGGTGTGAGGTGTCCCTACCCATGACAGGGGGTTGGAATTGGATGATTTTAAGGTCCTTTCCAACCCAAACTATTCTGTGAAGCCCATTAAAGTGTCTTCCAGCAAACATTCTCCTGATGTAACAGGCACTTAAGCTGTACCTTATGCATCGTAAAGTGATAAGAGGAGGAGCAGATACATTCAGCTGTGGTGGATCAATATGGATAACTCGGCGCCAGTTTGGAAAACATGGAGACAGTCAAACACTGCAGTATCTGTTTCAGACTTGTGCATCCACAAGGTGTGAAATTTGTGTTTGAATCCATGAACTGGCTGTGTCAACAGTATTATTTAGGAGCATGGACTGGTAAAGCAGCGATTGTGGGTGATGAAGGCAGTGTGCTCTGGAAAGTGAACATTTCACCAGCCATCAGCCATGCTCTGGTTATGTACAGAATGTGATTCATTGAGACTGCACCAAGTACTCCACTGATGGCCTGAAACTGATGGAAGCCCCCAAGTCAAACATTACATTAATGGCATTGCTGTCAGTGCTGAGATGAAACATGCAGGGTGTGGGTCTGCCAGGAGAAATGGCAAGGCTGGGGTGTAAAGCATCTTTGATGACAGAGTCCTTGTAAATGAGGGAGGTTTAGTGATGACTGCTAAGCAAAACGAGATGTTCAGGTGCATCTGTAGTGGAGACGTGCTATTAGAATAGAAATTGGGCTGCCAGAGTCTCTCCTTTCTAAATAAACAGCTTCCTTGTCCTAGTAGAAGTTTGGGAGGAAGTGAGAGGCTGAAAGTAATCTTCCTTTATTTAGCCTCATTTTATCCAGCCTCAGCCAGGCAGTGCTGCAGGACCCACTCTCAGTGAAGCTCAGTGAGAAGCTAGGATTGAGAGCTGCTTGCTCTCATAATGATTTTCTTAGGGTACCACATTTCCCAGCTCCTTACCTCATGGCAAGCCTTGCTGCAAGGCAGTCCTGTGCTTGCTTTGGCTTTGCTGCTGCAGTTTGCTTCCCCCCTTCTATTTGGTATCACATGGAATTGGTGCTATGTGCTGCTTGCATCTCAAATCCCTTGATAAAAAGTATTCTTTCTGCCCAAAAAAGACATTTGAGGCATTTTTTCAAGAGATACTGTATTAAATACCTAAGTAACCAGACTAACACGCTTGAGAACATCCTGTCTGGCTTCTAAAGCTTTTCTTCCTGGTGAATTATTCAAAGCTTAAAGTTTGCAGAAGCTGTCCTGTGGGTGAGGTAGGGGAAAAGTTGAGGTCATTGTTCATATATTTGCAAATGTATTGCTCAAAAAAGCTGGGACTTCTCAAGGTCTTGGGCAATTAATGCAAACTGGAAAGTGTTCAAGGCCAGCTTGGGCACAGGGGCTTGGAGCAAGCTGCTCTAGTGGAAGGTGTCCTTGCCCATGGCAGGGGGTTGGAACTGGAGGAGCTTTAAGGTCCCTTCCAACCCAAACCAGGCTGGGATTCTATGATACTTTGTTAGAAGTTTCATCCCTTGTCTCTAAGGCGCAGCGCAGCCCACCCCAGGACTTGCTGGAATAGAGTTACTTTGCTCAGTGTAATTTTTCTTGATGCAGGATTTACTTTTGTGCTCTCTGGGTCTCAGCAGGGGATAGGTGGAATCTCAGATTTCATGCAAGTGCCGACGTCCTAATTTGAACCCAGCGAAACCTGTATGAAGCATCTCCATGATGCTGGGAGGCCTCAAGCTCACACGCTTGAGCTGAGGCAGGAGCCAGGCTTGCTTTCCAGAGCAGACACTAGAGGGTAGTCTTCGCCTTCCAAAACACCCATATACATGGATTGGGAGCTTGCTGATTTGTGTCTATACAAAACCTCTCAAGGCTGTTTTAGTTATCCCGGTACTCAGGTTTCATTCCTAAAATGCCCTTTTTTGTTGTGTTGGGAAGGTAAGCTGAGTTCAGATCTTTGTTTCTTAACTAGGTTCAGTAGATCCCCCATTTCTCCATGGAATAAGTCCCATGGGAGCTTGGCTCTTGTTCAGTGCACAAGAGCTTGCCGCTTGTGTAGCTTCAGCTCCAAAATCTGGTTTTCACTTGACATGGTTCTGCAGGAGGCCCAAGCCCATGAAGGCTGGATATGGGTGTCAAAAGTACTCTACAAAGACAGGGCTCTGCATAGGGATCCTACGTCCTTGTGCTTGCTGTAAGGATGCTATAGCATGCTGGCCAAAGGGAAAAGGTGCTGCCTCTGTGGTGAGTCGTGCTGCTTTTCCTTTGGTACTTATGCACTGAGTTCACATTAATCTTCTTTGCTGTGCAATGTGCCAGGAAAATCGATTAATTGCTTTTGATGTATGGAATTCCTTGTGGTTATCCTGCTAAGTCCTCCCTGCTCTGTGTGCATTACTGTTTTCTGCTTATTGAGTTCCCACAGCAACAGGTATATGCTTTTGCAAGGCTTTTACACTCTGGAGTAGTGTTCATCCTGAAAGTATGTTATTCGACATTAAAAAGCAGCTATTTGTCTGGCTTGTAGTGCCATGTGAGAGATGATTTCTATGTGGATATATATGTCTGTGCGTATACACATACAAAGGAACAATTAATGCCTGTTGTGGCAGGGTTTTTTTTCCAAAAGAGTTGCAAAATTAATGGAAAACATGAACTTATGGATTAGATAACAGGGAAAAATTGGAAATTTCTAGAATATTCACAGCAACCCTTGAGAAGGAATCAGAAATGGGAATGCTTTTTGCCTTTATCCCTCCAAAAGCAGTTGGTTTGGTTTTGTTAACTAGTGATTGGAAAACTGTTTTGCTGTATCCATGTGGAAGGAATGAAGGTTTTGTTGTTACTTTCTCTGGTAACAACACACAATCTCAGTAGCTTTTGCCTTTATATGTTAGGAGCACAGGGTCTAAGATTCATGTTTCATACATATGCACAAAACTCTGGCATGCCTCCACTGAACTACGTGTCTTTTCAGTGCACGTTACAGCTGGCACTAGTTGTATTAAAACGCATAATGAGTGTTTCTGCTTAAGCAAAAGTGGAACTGGCTTTCAGGATGTGATACTTCCCAAGTGAGCTCTCAGCAACATGTGAAAGGTTCTTCCTGAGGTGTGAAGCTCAATTCTAAAGCAAGCACTTGTTCACACAGCCAGCAAGCGGTCTACCTCCACAGCAAACCTCAAACAGGCAGAAGCTGTCATGGATAAACGGTTGTCATCATCCGCAGCGCTTTTAAATGCTTCTCATCAAAGTAAGTGCTTCTGTGTCTCCTGGTAGCAGAAGAGCTGCTACTGGGGAGGAGGCAGGAGGTGGAGTGACACTCCTCTTCCTCCCTTGCTGTGTAACTCACTTCATGTCTTGATCTCAAACGCGTTCCATGCAGTTTGTTAATCCAGCTTGAACTGTTGAGGGCTTTGACCCAGTTGATGTGAATCTCTGTTAAAGGAGAAGAACAATGGTAAAAACTCCTGGCTTTTTCTTTTTATATCTGTAGTTGTTTTACTAAAGTCGAATTCGGGTGAAATATTGATCCACGAATCATTTCACATCATCTTTAGGGGTTTGCATGCCTCAAATCACACCCTGAAATCTCAGCAAAAGAGAAATAGTACCAAAATGAAGTTTGCTGCCTTCTGTTAGACAGCTTCACTCATTTGATTGCCTGGGGGAAGTTAAAAATCAGCTTGGGTTTGACATCTTTCTCTTGTGCCAGTCCTGTACTCTGTAGACACACACTTTCATACAACATACTACAGTTGTACCTTAGCCAAATAGAGGATGCAGGAAAACCCCTGATACCTGTGGAAGTGGTTTGGGTGGGAGATTGTTTTGTTGTGACCTGGAGCTCTGGCATGACTGTAGCTGTAGCATGCAGCTCTGACACCATTTTTTAGCCCAATAAATGAGTGTAATCTTGATATTGATGCTCTGACTGTTAGTGCACACCCCTGCTTACAAGCATCCTGGGTGGGTTACTGTGTGTCAGTGACTACCAAGGAACAGAATTGTCCTGGAAGCCATCTATTTCTTTACTGTTATTGGAGCTTTTGCACGCTAGAGATCATTTACCAATTTCTGTGATTTCCAACCTCATTTTGAATTGCAGCTTCAGGACGGATGTAGCTCCTGATTGCAGCTTCTCATGTTTAAATAGCACCACACAACTAAACAGGGATGTAGAGAAGGAAAGCTCTGGTTTCCCACCCTGTATATGTGTGGTCCTCTCTGCCTTCTCCCCTGTGCCCATCCCAATACGTTCTATAAATCATGGCAATTTGCCTTCTCCAAATAAAACCCCAGAGAAATTAGGAAACACAAGGAATTGTCCTAATCTACTTAAGAAGGCTAAAAACTATTTGCATGAGCACATACCAGTTTGTTTTAGCCTAAGATTTGCCTATGGGGATTCTTCCCAATATTTCATCTCTTTCCCAGATGCTTTTGGTTTTGTTTCTCCAAAATGATGCAGAGCATTAACAAGAGGTGTTTAATACCAAACCAAGTTCACCTAGGTCTGTACTACAGTGTTCTGTCCACCTGCAGCCTTGGATCAAATGAGATGTGCTGGAAGAATCCCTACCATGGCCACAGCTCACAGTGATTTTGTTGGTTCATGCTGGAAGGTGATGCAGCATTAAAACTTGTCCTCCTACTCTTTAGGCCTGGTAGGGAAATTGGTGACTATATCTATACTGGCAAGGGCGCTGAGTCACTGAAGACTGCTTTTGATTTCAAATGATATTTATATATCATGTGTCTGCAAGGTTCAGCTCTGAGTATGAGTCAGAAACAGGGCTGTAAAATACAAATGAAGCTGCTAACAAAGTCACTAATTTTGAACTAATCGGGATTGCCTTCAAATTTACTTGAAATCCTTTGAATCCTTATTTGCTTTGGAGGAAAAAATCCCAGGTGGCCTGAAATATGAGATGCTTGGACAGGACAGCTGATCCCCATGGTCAGGATATAGAGGTCATTTAGATCGTCCCACAAATTGGAGTGATTCTTGCTCTGGCACTGAAGAAGAAATGGCTGGTTGGTAAAAGATGGCTGAAATCAGATGGCAGAAAATTCACTCTCAGAATTAATGCTTTATGTAGAGTAACTCTTCCCCTGTCCAGTTTTCCTGCTTCTGAAGGATTCATGCTACAAAGTGATTTAATTACTCTGCATCTTAGGGAAGTGGGGCAGGTGCTGGAGGGGACTTCTGGGCTTTTCAACATGCTTAATAAATGCACTTTCACTTCCAGGTACCACAAAGAGAAGTGCCTCATTAAACAGACTGAATAACAAAGTTCCTTCACATTCCCAGCAGTCAGCACTGAAAGGTGCACAGGTGGAACTGAAAGGTGCTAGAAACCAGTTTGTTTTGAGAATTGGGAGGCAGTAAATGGGATATTTGAAGTTGAGGGTTTTGATATTTGAGGTCTTCCAAAACCTAAAGGGGCTGCAGGAAAGCTGGAGAGGGGCTCTGGCCAAGGGCCTGTAGGGACAGGCCAAGGGGAATGGCTTTAACCTGCCAGAGGGGAGACTGAG
>WYDI02012711.1:0-13169 GCA_009867235.2 Psittacus erithacus | reverse complement strand
ATCCCTGGCAGTGTTCAAGGCCAGGTTGGACACAGGGGCTTGGAGCAAGGTGCTCCAGTGGAAGGTGTCCCTGCCCGGGGCAGGGGTTGGAATTGAATGAGCTTTAAGGTCCCTTCAACCCAAACCATTATATGATCTCTCCACCAACCATCCAGGCAGCACCACGTCCACCAGAGATGATTCTGAATGGTGGAGCAGTGAACACAAGGTGGCTGTTGACATCATCCATCAAACACACTTTGAATTAAACTCTGTTCAGCCCAGACCTTCACACCAGAGGCTACAGCATGAAACCAAGCATGGAAAGGCAGCAGGAGGGAGCCTGCAAAGTCACCTGGTCAACCCATGCTGCATTTGCTAACACCAGTGTGCCCAAAGCCAGCAGCAGCACTCCTGGAGCACTTTGGCAAACAATGAGCGTTTCTGCAGAGCTAAAAGCTTAATCACTTGTTCAGATCTTAAATAAGCCACATGCCTGAGAAAACCATCTTCCTGCAGCAAGTGTCCTCGGGCAGATGTTTGTATGCACAGCCCCTCATAGCCATACGTTAATTGTAGGTTGCTATAAAGAAGTCTTTTCCCCTTGCACAATTTAAACCTGTCAGGTTTGATTTCCATCTCATGCCACTAATGCAAAACGTCCTGGGGACGCTCTTGACATGGAGCAGGGCTCATCCTGAGCTGCTCCTCCTGCGCTGAGGGAAGGAACCTCCTTTGAAGTCCTCCCGGTGATTCATGTCCGACTCCTTCCTGTCCCTTCCCCAGGAGAGGTTTCCCCAGGCTGACCTGACCTCCTCTCCTTTCCTCCTCCCTGGCACAGGCAGGGAAGCTCAAGCGGCCTTCCCAAATCCCAGGTCAAGAAGGAAAGCTTTCCTGCCCTTCTGTGTCATCGGCAGCGCGGGGACCCAATTCTGCATGGTTTATTGCAGAACTGGATTGGATTTAAAGGCCTGGGAAAACAGCCCTAAAAATACTCTGCATTTTTCATCTGGGACTGATCTATCAGGAGCTTTTTCAGCACTAACTTCAGGGACTTTCAGCAGTGATTAAGGTGGTGGGACAAACAAAAGCCTTATTTGTTGGCATCCACGAATCTCCACGCTGCATCTCACTTTGAAGAGTGCCAGCTGGAGGGTCTATTATTTCTTTTCCCATTTCTCTTTCTTCCTCTTTTTAAACAGCCTCTCTTGCTTTTTAACCATGATCCCCTGCACGTGGTTCAGCCTTTCACAAAAACAAAACAAAACAAAAAAACCCCTAGGTGTGAGAAGATTAAAGATGTTGAGATCTGGACATGTTCAAATCAGAACCACATGTTTCAAATGCATGGGGCTGGCCGACAGCCACCGCTTTGAAAAGCCAAAGCGCCGCTGCATTAAAAGGATCCCCTGAAAGCTGGAAGAGAACAAGAGCATCAGCCCCACTAGGACAAGGCCAAGGCAACTCCATGGGGCTTTCTCATGCATCTCCGTGGTCTGTGCTGTCTCCTACACACATGAATGTCACAATCAGCCCTCATGATTTCTGTAAGCACATCCATCCCTGAAACTTCAATGTCGTCTGAGAAGACCTCAAAGCCCAACCTCCCTCCTGCATGGCCCAAATCAGCTCCCATTGAGGTGTCCAGGGGGAATTTCAAAGACAAAAGCCCCAGTCACACCTGGACTCGAACAGGACAACCACCCTGCAAAGGACAAGGGAAGAGACAGAGCCGTGTCTGCTCCCATAAACAAAGAACACATTCCTGCAGGGACAAGAGGAGGAAGCAGATAAAGCTGAGGAAGACTATTGCTGGATCCAGTCTCTTGGCTCCTGCAAGTAGTCAGGATGAGATGGCTACAAGCTGCCTTTTCTACCCCTTCTCAGCTGCTTGCTGTCTGCAATACTCAAGGTGTGCATCAAGGCTCGGACTGGCTCAGCTCCCAGACCATAAAGACACACATGCCAACCGAACAAGATATTCAGTCTCTGATTAAGGTCAAATATACATCACCTTACCAGCAGCAACTGCTGCACAGTATGAGGGACTCTGAGCTCTCTCACATTTTGCTGCTGTGAATGCTGAGCAGAACCTACCATAACTGAAATGCCCACCCAAGAGGGTCCATCACAGCTGGGATGGAGCTGCAGACTGCAAGAGCATCCAAAATAACCAAGTAGGTGCATTTCCAACCAACAGGAGAACATTCCAGAAAGAGCACCAGGAACTTTGCTTACCATTTTCTCACACCTGGCCTTTCCCTAGTCATTAGCAGGAGAACCACCTAGAACAGGACCCCGGGTTTTGGGGACCTAACTGGAGAGAAGAAAATAAGAGTGAATGTAATTACTTTGCCATGATGCTCAGAACCTGCTTTACATGGAATAATATTCTTCATCCTACAGTTGTTTATGGGGTCTTTAACCCTTTCCTTTTTATGGGGGGGGGGGTCTGAAATCTATTTTATTAGGGGAAAAAGATTTGAGTGCATTAGGCAAAGCGCCAGTAGCCATGGCAACCACAGATTTTTCCATCTTCATTACAAGTTCAAGTAAAACCTTCATATAAAATCTAAATGAAAGGGTACATTATAAGTCCATTTTGAAATGTTTGCCTGGAAGTAAAACGTTGGACTGCATCCTTTCTGCTCCGCTGAACATTCGGGTTCTATGCGGAACACATTTTTCAAGTCAGATTTGTGTTTTCTTTCAGATTTTATTCCGTTTGCTCATACAGGGTGGGTCGTCTAGTGGTTAGAGCAAGGCAGCAAGGCAACTGGTTTCCAGTCTCACTCTGTTCCTGATCGGTCAGGGAGTGTTCCCAATTTTATCCAGGTGATTTGGTCAAATCCTGTCAACTCTAAAATTCCTTTTCCTTCCTTACCAGTATAACAATGATGATAATCATTGTCCTGAGCTTGCACCAGGATTCCCTCACTGGCATTGACCAAGAAGCCGCTCCGTAGAAGAGTGGCTCATCTCTTGTACTAGATTGAAAGCTGAAGAGGAGGTAGCAGTTAGCGGATGCCATGAATTCTCTGTTTGCTTCTCAAAGACTTGATTAGCCAATATGAAATCAGGCTGCCTGCTGTAGACAGTGACACAGCATTGTTCAAGGAGATATTCAACATACTTACACGATCCATTGTGCCACCCGAGTGGATTAATTCTTGTACTGTATCATCTTAAAGTGCTCTGGTTTCCTCCAGCCTTTGGAGGAGGCAAATTCTGCAGCTGCCTTTCATTTCAAGGCATCCCTGGCCCCATCTCACCTTGGGCCAGAAAGCCCCCATCATTGCAATGACTTCCTTCTCAAGCAGTCCCCTCTGGTGTCCAGAGCTGGGCAGCTTCTCCATGGCTGAGTGAGGAGAAAACTCTTCTCCAGGCTCTGTGCCACCCGTGTACTGCAGCCCACTTCTGGGGACCAATTGGTACTTTGATTTTCCATGGGAAACATCTGGAGTCCATGTCCATAGCTTGACCTCAAGGCTACAGAAACACAAGGGCTGATGCACTGTATGGAAGGAGAACATGTAGAAAAGCTCTGTACTAACACCTTTTACTCCAGTCCATTGATGGGTGCCATTCATGACTACAGCTAGTTCGGGCTCAACCCGTGTGCCATGGCAGTGTATTTTATCTGGGACTGGGCCCAGCCTTCAGTGCTTTTCATCCTTCCTAGGGATGCTGGAACACAGTTTCCACATCTGCCATTAGACTGAAAGGAGACCCTGCTCCTGTTGAAGCTGATTTCCCTTCTGCTCCGTTATGGTTAAAGCTCCAACCTGCTGCCTCCCAGCCGCGTGCGTTACGGGAAGGGGACGAGGGGGGTTACAGACAGCGCGGGGGCTTTTTCTGTCTTGGATACATCCTTCCTTCCGCTCTTCGCAATCAATTAGTGGGCAAAGACTTCCGAAAAGCTCTTTCCTCCCTAACCTTTCGCAGCCTGTTGCGATAATGACTCTGGAGAGCTCGACCTGGGCCTTTGCGTGGGGTTCGTTACCTTCCCGGGGCAGCGGAAGGTGACCTTCATCCCTCCCTTCTCTTCCTTCCCTACCCCTGCAGCTCGGATGGTCTCAGGGAGGAGGAGGAGGGGTTGAAGCTGCCTCACTCCCAGAGTATAGGGTTTCTCTCCAGTGTCATTTTAGCAATCAAAAGTCAGAGGGTGGTTCTAGAGATAACATAGACCCTGGGAGGCGGAGGGGGCTGCCCTCAAAAATAACAGTTATAATTATGTGCACCTTGAATGGAGACATCAAGAGACGGAGGAGAAAGGGGCTTTCTGGTTTTAATTTTGTCATTTCTTTCTCCCTCTTGCACAAGGCATGCTGCTTGCCAGAATCCAAGCTGCAAACTGCTGCAGCTTCCTCCCAGGATGCAGCTTACAACTGAAGCAACCTCCTTTGCCAGCAGTAGCGGGGCTTTTTTGGTCCCTCCGTGATGCAAGCACACAGGTAGGATGTACCAGCAGCAGTTTTCCCTGGCACCTGCAGCTGCTTTCACAGCCCATCTGCCTGGGGATGGAGTATTATGGGCTCTTCAAGCAACACCTTGTATTAAAGCATCCCTGCTCCACAGGGCAGCTTTGTGCTGCCTCGCATCAGCAGGGAAGGATGGGAAGGACTGTGGATGCATCCTGGGATGTGTCCAAGCACATCCCACTCAGCATTTACACAAGGTCTTCCCCAGAGCCCTGACAATACTCCCCCAAATCTGATGAGGTTGCACCACATCACAACCTCCCTCATCTTCCAGTGCTCCCAGTTCACTGCTCCCCGGAGCTGCGGTCCTGCTACGCCAGCCACATGTGACACTGCAGTGGTTTAGTGACTCACATCCCTGTCCCCAAAGAGGAAACTTTCTGGCTAAATTTTCCCTCTTGTCACCAGCAGGATAAATGATGGAACCACCTCCACAGCAGCACTGCTGCCCACAGAGCAGCTGCACATTGGGAGATACAGCAAACACGGGTAAATAGCTGCTAAACACCATGATTAGGACCATGTAACACACTAAACATATCCCAAACCATGCCACCCACTTTAAACATCATCCTGATACAGCTGCAGCGATGCAGCTGCTTCTTCAACTACAAAGGGACCCACACATGAAATAAGAAGGCATTTTTTGAAGTTATTGCTAATTCAGATAATGCAGGAGATGGTTTTTCTCCCTGACCATCACCTGTACCAGAAGGGTGCAAGCAGCCACATGTGCTCCAGCTCCTCCATGGCTCAGCATCGCCCCATTTCCTGCCCACTGCAAAGGGGCTGCACGTTAATGACACCCAGCTCTTGCTCCTAATCGAAACCATCCCATTCAAATCCAGCTGAGAGTGACTGGAACCACTTTGAGGCGAGAAGCCTATTACTGAGTTATAAACCTCTCCTATCCTTCACAGGAACTTTTCACAGGGCCAGCTAGAAAAATCATAACTCAACCCCATGTGGTGAGAGGGACAGAACTGGGTGTCTCCAGGTAACAAATACTTGCTTCTTTCACCATTGTCCCAGCCATAAAATGGATTCATTAAAAAAAATCCAGAATGTGATTTCATTTGAATTAAATGGGAATTATACCCCCTTGCTCCCCACTGAGTGTTGCTTAGTTATCTTTTAAGCTACGAAGTCACTGCTGCGTGGGTATGATACAGAAGGACAGGCTCATGAGGGCCAAAATAGCCTGACTTCCTTGGCATCAGCGGATTAGCACTGATTTACATTAAGTGAAGATTGGGCATATGGTGTGTGTGAGTGCTTAGAGTCAGCACAGATTTGTGGGCAGATTTCCCCCTCCATCACCCAGGCTTCTGACACACAGAACCCCTCGGCACACAGACTGTCATGCCCAGACTCCATCATCTCTGCTCTACCCCATAAGAGCAATAGGATGGATCAAACTTTTGAACCGCTACTGTGAAACGAAGCATTTTTCCCCTCACCAGCTCTAATTTCAACAAAATTCCCCAGTTTTGACTCTTATAAGTGTTCCTCCCTTGGCACAGAAGGGCTGCGAAAGCTCTCACCTGCTCCCTAGGAGATAAGCAGAGCCATGTCCCAGTGGCAATGCCACATTCCCTGCTCCCTGCCTGCTCTCCCGGGATGCTCAGGAAACACCTGAAACTTGCAACATTCCGTATTTTGCTTCCCCATTTACCCTGCTTGAACTGGCTCCGTCAGCCTCTCACCCCCTCCAGCAACACCCTTTTGAGTAAGGGGATTCCCTTCACATAATCAAGTGGATTAAAAATCAAGGGGTTTCATCCCAACTTGTCATTAATAAGCCCACGACGGATCCTCGCAGGGTCATGGATCTGCTCAAGACTGAGATAACAGCTACTGCCCTGGAAAACCTCACAACCTTAGGGCAAAAAGTCCATCACTACATGGTCTATTAGTGCCATTGCTTCCCTGCTTCTTCTCCCATGAAATCTCACCTCTGGCCATTGGAAGCAGAGCGAAAGTCAAGAGACAAGCAGAGGACACGGTTCCTCCTGCTTCGCCCCCTCCTTCGCCCAAAATCTAATAAAGATGATTAAATTACATGTCTTTCCCTTCCATTGAAATCACCGTGCGCCACTCGAATATTAGAGCTCAGGAAATAAGGCACGACAACTTCCCTCGTGAAACTTAAGCCGGCAGAGCAGGGGTCTGGGGCGCCGGGCCTGCCCGACCGGGCTGCTCTAATTAAGAAATCACCCTGCTGAGCAGAACCTAATCTAAATAAAATAGAAGAAGGAACTCGGTTCAAACCCGCTGCCTCGCGCTCGCTCCCCCTTCCCGCCTCCCCCCCGGAGGAACCCATCCAAGTCACAGGGAGTTTTTCTCTCTCCTCGCTCCTTCTTGGAGGGCGAGGGAGGCTCACACAGAGCCCTGTGTGTGCTTGGGGTGGCCAACTTCCAAAGGAAAAATACACCCGCCACGGATGGCAACAGGCGGCGATATTTGCTTTTATTGGTGATGGTTTTTTGCAATGATACTTGGCCTGCTGTTTGCTAAGGAGAGGGAGAAAATAAACCCTCTTCTGATGATTATATTGTTGGTATGGCTGGTCAGAACTGGGCCGGGACAGAAAAGGGGAGGTTAGGTTCTATTTCCCGCCCCTCCCCTGAACAAGTTTCTGCTTTTCGTGGAAAAACGTTGAAAAAATGAATATTAAAACTAAAAAAACATATTTTTGGGGAATTACAGAATTTAAATCCAAAATATTGCAGCCAAAAAATCTCGGCTGATTTGATCCAGTCACCATCTCTTCTCAGAAAGTTCCCTTACGTTCCCATTCACCCCAACAGATCCTCCAGATTAAATCAATCTCCATCAGCCAACATCCCCACCTCCCATGTGTCAGCACCGGTATCACCATCCCACCAGCCTGGACCACAGACTCGACCATCATCTCCTGCCCGTCCACATCTCCTCCAGCCTCAGCCATTTCTTTGCCCCACATACCCATGGTCACTCTTTCCCTTTCCAGGTTGAAGGCATCCCACCACACACCACAGCCACCCAGTCCATCAGCTCCTCACATTCAGGGGTTGCACAAGCAAGAAGTTACCATGTGAATCATTATTTAAAAGCTCAGGCCCAAAGAGATTTATAGCAATAAATAGAGGAGCACAGACATTCCCGGGTATGCTTTAAAAAAGCACTTACCTGCTTCAAAGGGAAAGTGCTGCTACTGGAAGGTTTCCTGGCCAGACCTGAGGAGTAAATCAAACAAACACTATTTGCCTTTATTCATAACTCCCAGCAGATTGTTGTTCTGGGAGCTTTTGACTTCAGCGGAGTTAACCTGACACGTGCCAGCAGAGGACCATGCTGGCTGAAGATGTCCTAAAGACATCAGGAACGGAACAAGACTAAAACACCAAAACCAAACACCCTTATTGGTAGGCACCAGCCAAATGATCGTGTGGACTGAGAAACCTAACCCAGAGGACATCTCCTTTCCTCCTCCATGTGACGTGATGCAACGCTGTCAAGCACCATAGATTCAAGTACACACATATTGCCAGTATATCCTTTAATCTATGAAAGAATCACAGAATCACAGACTGGGTTGGAAAGAAACTCATCTAGCTCCTATACACATACCTACACATCCAAGGGTCTGTGCAAAGCCATTCCAAAGGAAGCACCTATGCTGCTCACAGGGACCACGTGGCTCAGCTCAAAGGACAAATTGCCCCAATGTCCCCATCCAGGACCAGCTTCTCCCCCTGCCTCTATCCTTGGCTTTGCTTTCTGTAATGCCAGAGCTTCCTAGAGGGCAGGGAGCACCGAGCATCCCCAGTGCTGCAGCAGGGATGAGCAGCGAGCTGCCTGCCGCCGGCAGCCGGGGAATGAGGCTGGAGCACTCTCCCATCTCATCCTTTATACCGCTTTGTTTATAAGCTGTCAGCCCGTTTTGGGAGCAGCGGCAGCGAGCGGGCACACGCAGGGACTGGAGAAGACGATGGGTGTTAGCAGGAGGCCAAGGACACCTTTTCTAAAGCTTCATTCATAGCGGCAGGCGCGGTACAACAGCCCAGCAATTGTTCTCTCCAACGTCACCTTCCCATGGAGGCCACTGACAAAAAGCTCCCCTTATGGAAGGCAGGGCTATGATTTTTCTAAGCATTATTTGGTTTAACCACACCACCCTGCAAACACCTCCAGAGAAATTCCACCATGCACAGACAAGGATTAATCTTCCCCCCCCCCCACCCCCCAACTCCCAGCTCTTCTGTCTCTCCTTCACTTTTCCTTTCTCTCCTTCTCCCTCTCTTTTCCCTTCTTCTCGTAGCTGGAACAATTTGGCTCTGTTCACCTGCATTCCTGTGGGCCTGCTCCTTTGGCTGCTCCGGGCACGGGGATGCACAAGGTCTGCATTCAGGCAGGGGAGGGCAGGAAAGCGAATCTAATGTACTCAGGGATTGTTGTGCCATCAACTTAATACCTGTGCAGGGAAAACAAAGGCGCTTTAGAGAAGCGACTTCGGTGCCATAACCCTTCCCCCAACCCAGAGGAACCTGAGAGATAACAAGGGCTGAAAGAAAAGGCACAAACATAATTAAAACTACCCAAGCGATTTCTGGAGGTATTATAGATGATGATAGCCCAGAGAATAATAGTATTCTGGGTATTATGAACATCCACTGGCACGAAGGGCAAGCGGTTTGTTTGCCTTTTTTAAGCTCTTTGGTGTAATTATTTTGAAGGGGGAAGAAAAAGGTCCTTTATGGAAAGGAAAACGGTGCAGCCATAGCCATGCCCAGGTTCTGCAGAGCTCCCTATGTATGGAGCTCTGGCCATGGATGGGCATCCCAACAACATGGCCATCCCATACCCTTCATCCGGACCACTCTGACCCCAGCGTGCCCAGGAAGCATCAAGGCTCCCCTGTGCCAGCTCAGGAGTTCAAACCCATCTGGCATGGCTTGGCTCCCTCCTTGTGAGCTCAATGAGTGAAAAGCATGGTTAATTCCTCATCTGTGGCTGGTTTCTTGCCTGCTGACACAGCCCCAGCCTGGGCAGACCGAGGTTGAGCAAAGCTAAACAGGGGCCAGGGATTAACATTGCAGACAATGCTTTCGTTCACATGAGACAATTTCAGGCTCTCACCTAATGAAGTCCAGAATCGGGCTATTCATCTCTCTGTCCATAACAAAACTTTCTTAATCAGGCCAATTGATTCCAAACCTGGACTTGCAGCACAAATGAGCAGCTCCTCCATCCCCACCAGCACATGCCATAGGATGGGATGCCCCTGAGCGCCGTGCAAGCGTCAGCCCTCTCCTTCTCTTGGCTTCAGCAGCTTTGCCAGCCCTGCTCCCACTAGCATCACACATTTGATAGGGTTTAACTACCCACCTAAAGAAATACCACCAATTCCTTAGCATTTCTGGCCCATTGTATGCTTGAGTAAGCCAGGTCCACATGTCATGACGAGGCAGACCTCAGCTCTCACAAGCTGGGAGTCAGACTCAATGATCCTTCTGGGTCCTTTCCAATTTGAGGCATTCTATGATTCTCATTTTGGGGTTTTCCCCATCAGCGCTGCTGATACTCCACATCACTTTGTATCCGGATTTATCAGACCCATGGTGCAGAGCAGCAGGTTGGGGGTCCAGCAAGATCAAGTGGAAAAGGCTCCCGGGCTGGGCTAAATGGGTAATTTTGGCTGCGTGGCTCTGAGCCCATCAACCACCACCAGTCACAGCAGGAAAACGGTGTCAGGAGCATCATGGCAGAGGAATTCTCCTGAGACATCACAGAGATGTTTGCAAACAGTTTTCCACCCAGCCTGTTGCCAGATAGAGCCAAATTCCATCCTATTCCCATTGCATAATATAACTAATTGTAACGTAAACTCTGCCATTATGCAAGAAAATCCACGCACTTTCTGTTCCAGTTTCACCGCTCCATAATCACTGTTTTCTCGCTCTGCACTCAGTGCAACCTCATTAAGCAAAAGCATAAAATCTGTGTTATTTATTTATGCTCCATGATAAAACCTGGATATTGCTCCCTGTGATAACACGGGTTAATTTTCAGTGAAGCCTCTCTTGGCAAACTTTTAACACAATGGATAACACGCCCGCAGTTCTGAGATAAAAAGCTGTCCCACTGTAACCTCACCAGTCCTCAGCCCAGTAACACCACACTTGGAGGTGCTGTAATTATGTGCCACTGATTTTTTTCTTAATTGTTACTCATAAAAAGTACAGCATAAAATTCAATCAGTTCAACGTTATTTAGCACAAGCCTTATCCAAAGCCAGAGCCTGCGTTAGCCTGGGAATGGCTGTGTTAAACTCCACCTCCAGGGCAGCTCTCGGCTCACCCTTAAGTCTGAAATTAGGTGGAGAGCAGTTGGGGTAAGTGGGATTAATATTGTCACCCATCCCCTTCTCCTTCCCCCAAAGCTGCGCCCAGAACAGGTACCCACATCCTCCTATGGATGGGAAAATCACAGGGGAACCACTCTGGCAGCTGTTCATTAGAGCAATTTCTATTAAAAGCAAAAAGAGAACGAAGCTGTTACAATTAGGGGCAAAAACCATAAACTGGGCACAAATCAGAGTCATTGTTTGACCCACTCATTGCAATGCAGGACCACAAACCCAAGCCTTTCCTCCACCACGAGGTTGCTTTAGTCCCAGCAGAGCCCAGTGCTGCTTCTGAGACAAACACAAGCAATACAGACAAAGCAGTTCCCACTGTCTGAAGGTTTCTGGGTTGGCCTCGTTGACCTCAGATCACTTCTTCCAGCTCCATACTCTACCTGTGTAAGCGAGCAGAGAAATGGCCACATGATTCGAGGGCAACGGGCTTATGTTAAAATTAGAAGAGGCTTCGAATGCCCTATCCCACGAATTGATTTTGTAAGTTTACCTTTTTCTGTCAGAACATCTGGGACATCCACACAGAAAAAACCTCTGCAAGGGATGGCATGAAGCATGCTATTAAACCAGGGAAGCCTTTGCGAGGTGTCAGAGCCATGATAAGTCCTGTTTAAACTTTACCCAGAGCTAAACACCCAGTGTCAACAGGAGCTGCTGCCCAGGCTCTCTGATCAGGCCAGGCAAACATCCAATCAGGGGTATAAATCAAAGCTGAGACACATCCAAGTGAGACTGGAGTGTTTAACTCTACAGTTCCCATCTGACCAGGACTTTCCCAGCAGGTTACCCACAGCCAGGTCCCTCCCCAGACATTTATTTATATAAGAAACCCTTCTGTAGGCATGATTCTTGTATTTATTTTCCCCTGGTAGGCACAGACACAAAGCAAATGCTCTGCAGGGTACACGGTGTACCAGCCCTGCAGCATCCGCACGGACAGCTGGTAGATGCTGTATTTGCTTTTCCTCCCACCAACCCAGCTGGCCCTGGGAATCAGCCCAAAAATTCCAACTGACAGGAGAGAAAACCCACATTCCTGCTCTCATCAAGTGGGAAAGGAGAGCAAGGATCTCACATTAGCTTTGAGGGCATCAGTCACAGCTCACCTTTACCTACAAGTCCAGATATCAAATGCCAAGGATGACAACACCATGTATCATATCACAGAGTGCTTTGGGTTGAAGGGACCTTAAAGCTCACCCAGTCCCAACCCCCTGTCACAGGCAGGGACACCTTCCACTAGAGCAGCTTGCTCCAAGCCCCATCCAACCTGCCTTAGGGAGCTGATGGCTGCAGCAGTTGCCAACTGGTTGCTTCCAGGAATGGATTTTGCTGTTTTCCATGCCCATCCTGGTGTCGGAGGAGATGGGAGATCCGCTCTCACAGCCACCCCACCATCACCCCCAGCCTCCCATCCCTGCTTCCCTGCTCCAGTGCATGCCCATGTGTTAGCACCCATAGTCCTTAACACATGAATGCATTCTGGGCTGCCAGTCTGTCTGCTGGGATCACTAAGCTTTGGATTAGGGTTTCAAGTGATGTAACTCACAATTAGAAACCCATGTCAATATTCCAAGATACTTTTTTTTATCCAGATTGGGCAAAAGAAAGGTTAAAACCACCATCTGTCATGGTAATTCCTTTTCATATTTCTCTGTCCTTCCCCTCGTTAGAGGGGAGCGGGGAGAGGAGAATGTTCACTTGAAGCTTGCAACATGTTTTATTAATTGATAGCAAATAATCCTAAGATAAAGTGCACAATAAATTCTTTAATGAGAACATATGGTGGGGAAAATTGATAGGGCTGAGCCTTTGAAGATTTCCTTGTGAGCCGCAGTTACAAGAGGAGCAGGGAAAGACCCACACAGGGCAGCCCAAATACTCCACAAAGGGAGACTACGGCATGGGGAGGGGATCCCTTCCATCACCACCCAGGGTCCAAGTGCTCCAGCTAGACATTCACAAGGGCGTTTAGGGATAGGATAAGGGGGGATGGCTTTAAACTGACAGAGGAAAGATTCATATGAGACCTTAGGAAGAAGACTTCTGACTCAGGAGCATAGGACCCCTGCTGCTTTTTAGAGGGTTTGAGCTCACTTCAGCATCTCCAAATATCCTTTTTTAATGCACACACATAAAGTTACATCCTCCAAACCAAACATGCCCTGGCCCTTAATCCATTACTCCCAAAGGAACTTGAGGAAACAGCTGAGTCTTGGAGGGGATGAATCATGTAGCCATCAGCATGATTTGGTGCTCATGATCTGGTTCTGCATCAACAAAGCCTGGCCTGGCAGTGCCTGTCT